>APFE030697372.1:53409-124008 GCA_000404065.3 Pinus taeda
ATTGTTATGTCAGCTCTTATTATATTATGACCCCTTAGACTCCTATATATAGAAAGGAGGTATTTTCATTTGTATCATTCAAGAATTGTTCATTTGTGTAATATAAAGGATGTTGCCCCATTGAAGAGGCTTATTTCTAAGGCGTTTATCTATATTTTCTATCTTTTTGTGAGCTAGTTTCATAACAAAGGGGGTCCCTATCCCTAAAAAGAAAAGAGATGTTAGAAGCTTCCTTGGATTGGTTGAGTATTATAACAGGTTCATAAAGGACTTTAGTAAATTGGATTCACCCTTGTTTGGACTACTGGCTAAAGATTCATACTTCTGTTGGATAAATAAATGTAAAGAGGCCTTTGAAGTACTAAAGGCAAGTTGACCACTGCACCCATCCTTAGAGGTCCCAATTGGACATTTCCCTTCCATATCCACACAGATGCATCAGATAGAGATGTAGGAACAACCTTAGGACAAGTGGAAGACAAATTACCCTATGTTATCTATTTCATAAGTAAGAACCTTTATAAGACTAAACTAAAATATATAATAACTGAAAAGGAACTCCTAGCTATGTTACAATCTCTGAATAAGTTTAGGCACTCTCTAAATATTTTTAGGCACTACATCATTAGATATGAAACTGTTTTTCACATTGATTATATAACCATTAAGTAATTAGTAAATAATTTTGATGTCAATGCTAGGATAATTATACGGTTTCTATTATTGCAATGATTTGATTTAACTATAGTAGACAAACTAGGGAAAGAGAATGTGGTTGCATATTTTTTTGTCAAGACCGATCTTACTTGTAGGGAATGAGGAGATGGTAGATGATCAACTTCCAAATGAACACCTCTTCTCCATCTCAGTGCCATCTCCTTAGTTTTCTGATATTGCAAATTACTTGGTTGCTGGGAGGTTCCCTCCTATTCTATCCTCTAGGGAGAAGAGGAATATTGTTAGGAAGAGTGCCCCTTTCACTTGGATTGGGGGAAATATTTTCAATTTGGAATTAGATAATATTTTGAGAAGATGTGTGAGGGAAGAGTAGGTCTTTGACATCCTCTCAACATCCGATGATGGACCTTGTGGGTGCCACTTTGTTGCTAAGAGGAAAACATTCAAAGTTATACAAGCTTGTTACTACTAGCCCACTCTACATTAAGATGTAAGGAGGTACACCACCAAGTCCGATCATTTCCAAAGGACGGTCAAGCCCACACCCAAGAATGAAATTACCCTACAACCTCAAGTGACTCTGGAGCCATTTGAGAAGTGGGGCATGGACTTCCTTTGGCTTATTGATCCCCCATTAGGATCGAAGAAGTACATCATTGTGTGCACTAGTTACCTGACTAAATGGGTTAAAGCAATGGGAGTGAAGGAAAAAACTAATCATAAGGTGGTTGAATTTTTGAGGGAGAACGTCTTCTAAAATTTTGGTTCCTAAGGGAGTTGGTCACTGATAAAAGGACAATTCACCTCAAATGTGATTGAAGATGTCATGAAGCAACACGACATATAACACAGGGCATTCAATGCCAATCACCCTCAGGAAAACGGGAAAGTGGAGGTCACAAACAGAGCCTTGGAGAACATTCTGACTATGGTTGTTAGCAACAACATAAAGGATTGGGCAGACAAACTTATAGAAGCCACTTGGTCCTACAATACCACTTGGAAGACTACCATTGGATTCACCCCATTTGAATTACTGTATGGAAAAGACCCTGTTGTCCATTGAATTTGAATATAATATTGTTATGGCTACATCTCAAGAAAACTATTTTGAGAAGGAAATGTTGGCGATACTACACGCACTTAAGAAATGGTGACCTTACCTAATGGGAAGACACTTCAAGGAAAAAATGGATCATGACAATCTTAAATACTTTTTAGAACAAATATTATCTTTAGAAGAATAGAAAAAATGGGTCACAAATATGTTGGGTTATTACTGTTATTATTGTGCCCTTACATTATTATTGTTATGTCAACTCTTATTATATTATGACCCCTTAGACTCCTATATATAGAAAGGAGGTATTTTCATTTATATCATTCAAGAATTGTTCATTTGTGTAACGTAATGGAGGTTGCCCCATCGAAGAGGCTTATTTCTAAGGCGTTTAACTATCTTTTCTATCTTTTTGTGAGCTAGTTTCATAACAAAGGGGGTCCCTATCCCTAAAAAACAAAGAGATGTTAGAAGCTTCCTTGGATTGGTTGAGTATTATAACAAGTTCATAAAGGACTTTAGTAAATTGGATTCACCCTTGTTTGGACTAGTAGCTAAAGATTCATACTTCTGTTGGATAAATAAAGGTAAAGAGGCCTTTAAAGTACTAAAGGCAAGTTGACCACTGCACCCATCCTTAGAGGTCTGAATTGGACATTTCCCTTCCATATCCACGCAGATGCATCAGATAGAGATATAGGAACAACCTTAGGACAAGTGGAAGACAAATTACCCTATGTTATCTATTTCATAAGTAAGAACCTTTATAAGACTAAACTAAATTATATAGTAACTGAAAAGGAACTCCTAGCTATGTTACACTCTCTAAATAAGTTTAGGCACTCTCTAAATATGTTTAGGCACTACATCATTGGATATGAAACTTTTGTTCACATTGATTATGTAGCCATTAAGTAATTAGTGAATAATTTTGATGTCAATGCTAGGATAATTATATGGTTGCTATTATTGCAATGATTTGATTTAACTATAGTAGACAAACTAGGGAAAGAGAATGTGGTTGCATATTTTTTTGTCAAGACCGATCTTACTTGTAGGGAATGAGGAGATGGTATATGATCAACTTCCAAATGAACACCTCTTCTCCATCTTAGTGCCATCTCCTTAGTTTTCTGATATTGCAAATTACTTGGTTGCTGGGAGGTTCCCTCCTAATCTATCCTCTAGGGAGAAGAGGAATATTGTTAGGAAGAGCGCCCCTTTCACTTGGATTGGGGGAAATATTTTCAATTTTGGATTAGATAATATTTTGAGAAGATGTGTGAGGGAAGAGGAGGTCTTTGAAATCCTCTCAACATCCGATGATGGACCTTGTGGGCGACACTTTGTTGCTAAGAGGAAAACATTCAAAGTTATACAAGCTTGTTACTACTAGCCCACTTTGCATTAAGATGTAAGAAGGTACACCACCAAGTCCGATCATTTCCAAAGGATGGTCAAGCCCACACCCAAGAATGAAATTCCCCTACAACGTCAAGTGACTCTGCAGCCATTTGAGAAGTTGGGCATGGACTTTGTTTGGCTCATTGATCCCCCATTAGGATCGAAGAAGTACATCATTGTGTGCACTAGTTACCTGACTAAATGGGTTAAAGCAAAGGGAGTGAAGGAATAAACTAATCATAAGGTGGTTGAATTTTTGAGGGAGAACGTCTTCTAAAATTTTGGTTCCTAAGGGAGTTGGTCACTGATAGAAGGACAATTCACCTCAAATATGATTGAAGATATCATGAAGCAACACCACATATAACACAGGGCATCTAATGCCAATCACCCTCAGGAAAATGGGAAAGTGGAGGTCACAAACAGAGCCTTGGAGAACATTCTGACTATGGTTGTTAGCAACAACATAAAGGATTGAGAAGACAAACTTATAGAAGCCACTTGGTCCTACAATACCACTTGGAAGACTACCATTGGATTCACCCCATTTGAATTAGTGTATGGAAAAGGCCCCGTTGTCCATTGAATTTGAATATAATATTGTAAGGATGGTAGTTCAGTTACACTTAGACCTCACCACAACTCAACAAGAGAGGATACTCCAGCTCAATGGCTTCGATGAATTGGGATTGTAGGCCCTCCTACACACTGAGGTAGTCCAATTACAAATGAAGATCTAGCATGAAAAACACATTAGGTAGATAGCATGAGTGGGCCTAATGGTTGAGAGCATGTGTTTCCTCCTAAGAGGTCACAGGTTCAAAATCTGAGGGGGGTAGAGTATGTATGCCTTCGTAGACTTAGCAGTCAAATCGCTGCACGGAGGTGGGTCCCTTGTCCCATAAACAAAGGGGTCTCATACACCAATTTGGTGTCTGGCTTGGCTGTGACCTTAAAAAAATAGATAAAAATAGAGATAAACTTTCAAGAGGGTGATTGGGCCCTTTTGTATGATTCAAGATTCAAGGATTTAAAAGGAAAATTAATGACAAGGTGGTTGGGCCCATATCTAGTGGAAAAATGTTATGAGAATGGGTCTCTCCAAATAAGAACAATTGATGAGGAAGGTATCCCCTTGCTTGTTAATGGTTACTAGTTGAAGTTGTATAAGAGAACTTTGTCCAGAGAGAAGTTTATTAGTTTAATTAGCAAGGGGCTGAATGTGATTAGCAGGCTCACAACCCTCAATTCACCAAGCTTCTAACAAAATAAAGCAGAAAAAGTAAGGGGCATAGATGAAAACCTCCATGAGGCATATAAGGCCAAATCTATGGTTGAAAACCTCTTTGAGGAAACAAAAGAGGAAAAAAAAGAGAAAAGAAAGAAAAATAAGACGAAAAGATCTCCAGGTGAAAATCTCCTCTGAGGTGCCAAGGGCATGCCTTCAGATTGAAAACCTCTCCAGAGGAAATTTGCATGTCTCAAAAAAGAAGAAGAATAAAAAGGAAAAATGAGACACAAGGAGGAAGTAAATGGAGGTAATTGAGTCCTTACATCAATTATACTAACACTTTATTTTTGTAGGATTCCATACAATCAAAAGGACAACAATTCAAGGAACATATTCCATAGTTGATTTCTACATTTTCCCAACCTAACCACTGTATTTCCCTCATCATTTACCCATATCAATACCACCCCCCTACATTGCTCCATCACGTAGCAAGCAACTGCACTCAATTATGCCTTAATCCAAAACTGCTACGAGATTGTCTTGAACTGCTAGAGGATCAACCATAAGTGATATAGGATTGAGATATGCTTGAGGAAAGGGGTCAAATATCACGTTTATCCTTGGGAAATGTTAGGAAAGTTTCATCATCCTTCCTTAACCTCTAATCAAACCCATTTAACCAACTCCCTTCTCAAGATTCCACCTCTCTTCATGAAAAATAAAACACACAAAAAAGGAGACCCTGTTTTCACCCTTTTTCACAAACTATCACCACCATCACAACTCTTGTTCCTGTCCATAGGCTCACCATGATGTGTACAATTCATTGAACGAAATACATGAAGCAATATGAGGCCTTGGAAGGGACTGTGTGACTGCTACAGGGAGGAGATCAATCTTGTAGCAGCTTGCACAAAACCAACAAAACCATAGGAAGAGGACCTTTACAGCCCTAGAATGAATATCTGGCCACCATGAAGCATCAAGAAGCCATCCTTGAGAATTGATGGAGTCACACCATCCATGAGAGGCAGCTACAAGATCACCAATCCACCCCAATAACGATAGATAGAACATTGGAAAGGACTTGTATGAAAAATATATTTCATCAATCAGATTCATCATCATATTGTTCTGTGTAAACGTTCTTTGTCTACCTTGCAAGAAGGCATTGTTGTTCTCTATTAGGATCATCCATAGGGATGTTATAGGAGACCAAAGGACCCTATGCATGGATATTTCAACTACAATTTTCTTATCTTGACCTTCATTAGAGAACATCCTCACCTCTTTGTGACTTGTACCATGTATTATTTTATTTGAGGTGGTTATGTGTATTTTCATTAGGAGATGTTTTACATACTTAGAGGGTCACATGTGACATATTGGATGCATTTAATAGTTTTATTACTATATTTTGGATATTCTTTGAGGTTAAACTTGTTGAAACACTTTCTTCCATTCTTCAATGTGTATATTTGATTATTTCATGGAGTTTGGCATGGTCAAAACTCTAATTTTGTGTTGTCTCCATGGATTCTTATTATTAGAGATTGTCCACTTCCTATTTTACCATTATGACTATTTCATTTCTTGTGGAGCACTCCATCTACTTGGTATCTTGCACATGCATTCATTTATTTGGTTTACTCGAGATTTACCCAAGTTGAGTGGTTGCAAGCATCTTGTAGACCACTTTCTATTTTTTATTCCTATTTTTTACAAATTCTGAAGCGCAGAGAAAAATATGAACTCCCATTTAATCCATTACTTGGAAGGCTTGGAAGATAAAAATTATTGTCTTGGTGAGCAGTTTCCTCATTTCACAGCCATTACGTTTCAAATTCTTGGAGGAAGTTGGGCTATAGGCCCTTAAAAATCATTGCAATAGGAATGGATGCACATTTCTAGGAGTGTGTGCTCATTTTTATGAATGTGTCCAAGTTCTTTCCCTGATGGCATTGAAAGGTTGTTTCAGCTAATGGTTTGGGGAATTTTAAAACTAGCCACTCAAAAACACATCCATGCTTATGTGGAAGCACTTAAGTGCTAACTAAATTGCTTTTTGAAATTATCATCTTTATGTAAGCATCAAAGTATATATACACCAAAAAAAAATTAATATACTTCAACTTTGATCATGAATATCAAATATTTCTTTTAATCTCATTATATATTAAATAAATAAATGAAATAAATAAATGAAGTAACAACAACTTCTTCTTTAATAAAACTAAACTTCACCCTACATCTCCACTTACAAGTATTTTGATTTATAAACTATCCAAAATTTCAAACTTTTAGAATCATAAAGCTAAACTTCACCCATAAATCTCCACTACAAATATTTTGACTTATGATCCAAACAAAATTTCAAACTCTCAAAAACCTATACAAATTTGCTCAAACAAATAACCGTAGATAGGTTTTGTTGTTTCTTCTAGAAGCCATTTAAGCTTTATTGTTGTTTATTCTAAAAGCCACCTAAGCTTTATCAATACATTGTAGTCCTTTGGTGCTTTGTGAATTCTTCTCGAAGCCTTATGGAGCCTTATGACTATGTTAAATTATTTTAATACATAAACTAATTAATAAGTGGATATTATGAAAATTTTTTGGAGTCTTATGACTGCTAAATTATTTTAATACATTAATTAATTAATAAGAGGATGGAGCCTTATGACTATGTTAAATTATTTTAATACATAAGTGGACATTATGAAAAAAATTTTGGAGTCTTTATGATTGCTAAATTATTTTATATATTAATTAATTAATAAGAGGATAATATGAAATTTTTGTATAATATGTTTTGAAAAAATAAATTTGGAAATTCATTATTGATAAATTTGTTTTTTTGATTTTTAAAGATGATAATCAAGATTATTAATAAATTCAAAATATAATTTTTAAATAAATAAAATTAATTTATATATATATATATATATTATATATATATATATATATATAACTTAATATTATATATAACGCGGTTAAAAATAATTTCAATAAGAAAATACACATTAAACAAATTATGTTTTATATTTTTTTAAACTACAATTTTTTTCATTCAAAAATTATAATTTGGGTAAATATTAAGTAATAAATTTTGAACGATGATGAATTAGAAAATGTAAAAACAATATAAAAGATTTATTTATCTTCATATAATATCATATCAATATTTTAATTTATAATAAAATAAAATAGAGTTGATGAACGAGTTTAAATAAAATAAAATTGATGAAGGAGTAAAGTGATTTGATAAGTAAGAATAAATTAAATGTAGTTTAATCATAATTAAAATAGTTTTTTCTTAAATTTAAAGTTTTAAAATAAAATTATGCTATTATTATTATTTTAAATATATGAAAAAATTATTTATTTTTGGAAAAACTCACAAATTATAATATTTATAATTTTTAAAATATTTATCAAATTTTAAATAAATTAGTGGAAAAAAATTGTCAAAACCATCTTTTCTATTAATTAAACTTGGCTAATAAATATGAACTAAATACTAACAACCAGTGACCTGATAATAATGTGAACCTAAACTTTTAATTTCTTTAAAATTTGAAATTATTGAGGAAAAAAAAGAAAAAGTCAAAAACCATCTTTTCTATTAATTAAACTTCCATAATAATGTGAACTAAATACTGATAAATAGTTACGTGATAATAATGTGAACTAAATACAGATAAGTAGTAAATACTGATAAATAGTTACGTGATAATAATGTGAACTAAATACAGATAAGTAGTGAGGTGATAAATTCCGTAACTAAATTAAACTATATCTTTTTCGACAGGCATTCCAGTAGTTATCCCGGTATTGGACAGCTAAATTTAGTCATTACTGTAATATTTTGGGTTAATGGAATACAACTATAAAGCTATAGCGATGCAATGCCATTGCAGGATAAGGGATCATAAAACATATCACCTTCACATTCACGGTGGTCATGATGCTCTCTTTGTGCAGTCCTAATAACCGCTATTTTCTTGTTAAGGCGGTTTCGCTAATGCTTGCCTTCTTCATATTTCTGGGTTTTATCTCAGATGTTGCAGCAGCAGGAGGAAGATCCGTAGGCCTGGATGCCATTAATACATTTTCAAAGCACGATATTACAGTGACTCAGGGGCCCACAAAACCATTGCCAAACGGGATACCAGCATTTTCTGTACGAGTTATGAATACTTGCGCCACTGGGTGCGCAATGGCAGAAATCCACCTCAGCTGTGGTTCGTTTGCCTCGGCCCTAACTGTAAACCCTAAAATATTCAAGCGCTTAGCATACGACAATTGCCTGGTAAACGATGGTAAGGCTTTGACAGCCGGAAACACTGTATCGTTTACATATGCCAACTCTTTCAGCTATCCATTAAAAGTGGCTTCCTTCAAGTGCGTTTAGTGATTCATATGGATTTCTGTAGCAATACTACTACTAATAATAAAGTTCCACTCTGCTTTGAAGCAATGTTTATCCAGTATAACAGCGATATTTATGTTGCCATATTATATGTGTTTGATGATGTTTAATGTTCACAGAGAAAATGGGCATTTTTATTCAGATTGCAGGTTAAAGGAAAAATGGTTAGGATAATTGTTTAACTTCCAATCAATTCCAATTTATTTAGGTTAATGATGTGAAATATATTTACGTGGAAATACTACTAATAATAAAAAATTATATTTTATTATTGAAAAAGTTATATTTATTATTGAAAAGTTATTGGTTTAAATTTTCTTGACACTATTTGGGTTAGGGTTTTTATTTGAGTTGGTAGAAAGTGATTTATTGGTAAATTTGCCTAAAACAATATTCCATGGTTGTAGTCATTTATCTCTAGGATCAACTTTGATAATAAATTAGTATAGATCTATATTAACTCCAAATCTACCAAACATCGAGAGATCATGTTTTATACTAGAGAAATTTGATTCTTATAAAAAATTAATAAATTTGCAATTAAAATGGATACTTGTAGTTAAGATAGATATATTAGTTTTTAGTAATATTATTCATATTAAATTTCACATTTATATATTTAGAAATATTTTTATTTTTAATCTTATTAAAAACCATCGCTCATGTGTATATATATATATATATAATATATATATATATATATAATATAATATATATATATATATATATATATATATATATAACATTTTAAACTTTGGAAAAAACATTTATATTCTAATATTGTTAAAAAATTATTTTTAAATATTTGATTAGACCAATGTTTATTGAAACCTTGATACCGTATAATAATGCCACGTGTCATATGGATAACTGTCTCACATATTTTATGTCATAATTGAAGGTATGGTTACAATATTCATGTATGATTTTTAGATACTTATATAGTGATTTTTTATTCTTAAGTTTTCCATTGAAACTATCCAAAAATAAAATCTTTGAAAATAACTCATACTCAAGTAAATAACATATTTACTATGAGTTAACAAGATATAAATTTGACACCGCTTTGTCAAATATTTTTTTTTTTACTTTATTTGATTTTTATTTTACGTATTACTTACATATCATTTACCCTTCAACCAAATAATATCATAAATTTATATGATTTACATTACTTTAAAAAAGGCAAAACATACATTTCATCTTAAAATGTGAGGCCTTCAAAGGAAACAGGGAAAGTTATGCAGATATGCTAGCAGCTAGTTCTTGGGATAATTTGTTTAGAGAGGGGTTTCTCGAGACGCTCGGAGCATTTATTGTGAAGCTTCACAAAAAAAGGGCCGAATACATCAAACAGATGAAGAAAGAATCTATCCCATAGGCTATCTTTAGCCTCATGGACGTTAAAATAATTTCTTTCTTCCTTTTTTCATTCTTATTTGTAAACTATACTATTTATAAATTGGAACATGCATGTCTTTATCACATGATAAATAAATTTAAAAAATCAAGATTGAAAATTTAATTTTATAGATTAAAATTGGGTTTCTTGTGCTTGCATTTCTTTATTATAATGTGTGATGTGAATATTAAAACCTATTTTCTTTTTTATGATGATGATGATAATGGTGGTGGTGGTTAACGTCCATTGAGACCAAATATATTAAAAACTTAATTTGCTATATTCATTCCTATTTCCAAACTATACTATTTATGAATCAGGACGTGAATTTCTTTATCACATAATAAATCAATTCAAAAAATCAAAATTGAAAATTTAATTTTATAGATTGAAATAAGTCCCTTGTGCTTCATTTCTTTATTATAATTTGTGATGTGAATATTAAAATTTATTTTCTTTCTTATATTAAAAACTTAATTTGCATTTTATATTGAAACATAGTTTGTGATGTAAATATAAATATTAAAACCCAATTAGTGATATAAATATTACAAATTAGTTCATAGGGATATAATTGGGTTTTTAATATTTATTTCACTAAACCTCGATTTAATATTTATATTTAATAATATAAATGAATTTTAATATTTATTTTATAAACGAATTTTTAATATTTATATATAATGGTTATAAATATAAATTAAAAATATGTAAGCATTTAGATGAGAATACGAAGCATCCAATAAAATAAAATGAGAATGCAACAATTTTTAAGTATATAATTTCACAAAAAATTATTTATTTATTTTAAATTAAAAAATATTGATTAAAAAATTATAATTTTAAATTAAAGTTTATCCAATATCTAAATTAGTATTTTAATTTGTTTTAATTTAATATTTTTTTTTCATTTAAAATGGCTTTCATTAGATTTTCAAAATAACATATCATACAAAAATGATTTCAAGAATTATTGTTGTCGGTTGTCTCATTTTGATCAGATTTTTTGAGATTGGGGGGTAGAGAATACCAGGAAAGACAATTTTCATACATTATTTCCAGAGGGCATTGTGGCCTTAACATATTAGGAGTAACACAAAAAGAGACCTGAAATGACAACATCATATCAAGGAGGGGGATGAGGGACATTATAGGGGGAGCTGCAAAGTAGCTAATATGATCATGAACATGGAAGTCAATATATTCCACCCGTGCTTCCCAGCTATAGAGGTGGTCATTTTTCTTGTGTTGACTGCGCCAAAGGTTGTCCAACTACGACAGAATTTCATTTTGACTATATTGAATATCATCAAGATAGGCGACAATGTCATTACGCTCTTCATACCTATGGTCTTTGACAATGTCAAAGTTAAGTTGCATGTGACATAGTTGCTCTGCAATGGATTCCATGGAAGTTGGGGCCATAAGGTGGGCTGGCGAAATAGTTGGAGAAATTTTCTCAATGTCCCTCTATTTCTTGGCTAGTCAAGTTGGCAGAGGACAAACGGTGACCTGGCTCAGGACGCCCAGCCTAGGCATGATGGCCCCTCCCATGGTGAGGGCAAACTCGTTGGCGTGACATGCTGCAAGTAATGTTGGTTGACGAAACGCTACAGGAGGAGCTCACATAGAGACCCAGAGTGAACTTGCACAAAACAAAATCCTGCCTAATACGACAAACCCACTGCCATGAATAAGTATGAATCACGAAATTGACACCACAACCAGAGGAGTGAGGTGGGCAAGAGTTTACCTAGACTGGGTAATGAAGTGGAGCAATCTTCGTATACAACCCCAAAGCTTGACACAAATAGAAATCATGACCCCAATTACAGAAGAAAAGACTGTTGTTACCTTTGGGCTAGAGAGGAGACCTAAACCCATAACACAATTTACCAGAGACCAGAATGATACCCATGCACCTGTGAAGACAAACAAGATTCCTCGAGAACGAGAGTGGAACAAGAATTTTTCGTAGGAGTGAAGAGGGCTTATAGCGAGCAAAGGCATGGAAACAACACCAAATCGCGACTGTCAGGGTGCTTGGATCCCAAGGGCAGACCAAGAGACATATCCCAACCCACAATCGAAAACTGCATTCGTCTTCTGCACTCCTCACCCAAGTCGAAACCCCAGTGAGGTACCATAGACCTAGACCCAGACACTTCCACTCACCTTCTAACCCAAATTCATTGCCCATATTGCCAAACTGAAGCGGACTACTTGCCAGACTCTGAATTTAACCGCAAATTGCATGAGGGAGATCATCTTATAGGAGGAATGAATGTCAGGACAACTCATGGTAGGGGAGTTAATAATCACATGGAGGAGGAGTAGGGCCCGATGGCCTTTCACGTGACACTTGTGCTTCAACATGAGTAGCCCCATCTATAAGGCTTTAATTTTATATTAATATTTTAATATATATAGTTTTTTATAATTTGAAAGATTGGATTATTATATTGTTTATCATTAATTTTGATGCTTTCAAACTAGAAAAAATGGAAGAGTCAACGGTGAACTTCTGAATATCCATACTAGCCACAAAATGTTTTGCATCCTCATATGAATTTCTATCATCATATACTTTTTCGATACATCTATTTTTCACTTAACACATTTATGCTAATAGATAATGGTTAACAAAAATTGCATTTTGGTATATGCGACCACGCTAGGAAACATGACTAAACAAATCTTGAATTAATATTATTATGCTTCCTTGTGCAGAGCATTTATTGTGAAAAGGAGATTATGTGCAAAATAAATTTTACATTATGCATTTTGAAGCTCCACTTACATTTCCCGCTAGCACAAATCAATACCACTGTTTAGCAATATGCTTTAACGTCAATAAAATAATTAATTAAGGGATTTCATTATAAGATTAAATATAAACCGTTTTGACATTTTTTAGTTGATCAATTTGATATTTTTCCCATCTTTGATTTTGAGCTAGCAGCCGGATGAGCCATTGTTATTTATATGATTATTATATAGAGATAATTCATGTTATGTATAGAGCATTAATTGAGCCATGGAATCATTTTTTGTTAGTTTGAAGCGATCGCGTCTGTACAAATATTTTTATATTGTCGTATTGAATGCCTATATAATAATGCACATGATCACAATGAATTCATATTTATTTTATTTTGTAAATTCTTGCTACTTAGTATATGTATATCAACAATATTAAAGCAATAATAGTTAGCAAAATAGAGGAAGGAAATAATTTTTGACTTTTGAGATATATTTTACCACCTACCATTAACGTTCAATTTGGTAATTTCAATTGCTATTTATTGAAAGTATTAAACTTGTTGATAAATCTATGAATCAAATTTGAATCCAGTAATGGATAAGAAAAATGGCAGTAAGAACATTTGGAATTGGACTATTATTTCATGATTACTAACATTAGTAAATGAAAACCTTTGTTAGAAATGATGGGAAAATGTATAGGCAACTAGCTAGAACATGTTATGACAAATATCTCTGTATCGTGATCTTGAAAACTGCATATCAAACTATTCATAATTCAAGTTTTGTTCAACGTTTTTCATACTCTATCAAAATAAAATGAATCAACAACGATTTAGTGGTGGGGCAAACTCAGTAACCAAATCAATTCGTGATAGAAGTAGCTAGGCACATATACGAAAAATATTTATTTCCTTTGTTTATAGTTATTGTTGACAATTTCAAACCTAGCTGTCATAATCACAAATATTATTTTGCTTTTGTTTAAAATCAATTTTTTACTACATATATGGGTTTAGCCGTTTCAAAAACTTGTGCGACACTAAGATTGTTCAGAAAACTCAACCCAAATTCATGATTCCAAGAAATTCTCGCCATATTTTCAACAATTTAAAATGAAAATGCACAGGAAAACCTTTCAAAATGTAGCATAGGTAGACAATGAACTTATATTGTATCACAAATTTCTATTTGTAATGACACATATTTCAACGATATTAAAACAAGAGAAAAATGTGTAGTAAGTGGAAAAAATGGTTTTGGAATATTGATGCTTATTTCCATTACTTCTCTTAAATGTTTTCAAATATTGATCTGTTCTCTGTTGACCCTAATCTAGATCATGCCAAGGTTTTAAATATTAGCCCATCCAGAACTCTAAATATCAACCCATCTCTCTCAACCGAGCAAGAAGAACAATTATGCAATGTGTTGAGGCAAGTTGACCGTAATCTAGATCATGCCAAGGTTTTAAATATTAGCCCATCTAGAACTCTAAATATCAACCCATCTCTCTCAACTGAGCAAGAAGAATAAATATGCAATGTGTCGAGACAACACCTTTATGATTTTTCTTGGGGCCATAAGGAAATGAAATGTGTGCATCCCTCGGTTTGTACTCATCATATCTATATCAAAGAGGGATGCAAGCTTGTGAGCCAACCCCAGAGAAGGATGAACCCATCTCTGAAGGACATTGTGAAAGAGGAATTACAAAAGATACTGGATGTAGATTCATATACCCCATTTCAAATAGTGAGTGGGTGTCCCCCCTTGTCATATTCCCTAAGAAAAATGGGAAGTGAAGGACCTACATTGATTACTGAGAGCTTAGAAAGGCTACAAAGAAGGACCACTTCCCTTTGCCTTTCATTGACCAAGTCCTAGATGGCCTTGCAAGGGAGAGATTCTTTTCCTTCCTAGATGGATTTAGTGGGTACAACCAAATACATATCATCCATGAGGACCAAGGAAAGACCAAATTCACATGTCGTTGGGGTACCTTTGCTTATAGATTCCTTCCATTCAATTTGTAAAATTCCCCTACCACCTTCTAGAGGGAAGTTTTGAGTATCTTTGTTGATCTTGTTCATGAAAATGTTGAGATATACATGGATGAATTCACCCCTTATGGATGTGATTTTCAGGAAGCTCTTTCTAATATGTGTAAGGTCTTAAAGAAATTCATTGAGATGAATCTTTCATTAAGTCCCAAGAAATGTGCATTTTTGATGAATGAAGGAACTGTTTTAGGCCATTCCATATCTAAGGAAGGGATACAGGTTGACCCTAAAAAAGTTTCCATCATTAAGGGTGTTAGGTCCTTATACTACTAGTGTAACCCCTTGTTGTTATTAGTACAACCCCCTTATTATATTGTTGTGCCCATGTAGTCCCCATATTGTAATTATTGTGCCCCATAGAAGTCCACTATTGTTATTATTGTGCCCTTACATTATTATTGTTATGTTGGCTCTTATTATATTATGACCCCTTAGAATCCTATATATAGAAAGAATGTATTGTCATTTGTATCATCCAAGAATTTTCATTTGTGTAATTTAAAGGAGGTTTCCCCCTCGAAGAGGCTTATTTCTAATGCGTTTATCTATCTTTTCTATATTTTTGTGATCTGGTTTCATAACATTTGGTATGAGAGGTTTGGATTCTAGGGTTTTGCTGCTCCAAACCAGTCATTGTGGCATTTTCGCTATAAATGTTTTTCTTCGACATTTCAGAAGCTAAAAAAGAAAATCCATTTGAGAAGAAATCATGATGAACCTCAGGTCTGAATTTCAGATCTTGTTTCGCTATATTTTCGGAGATATGATATGAGGAAGTTAAGGTTTGTGCAATCTCTATAATTTCATCTAAAATAGATCATCATGGAATCGTCACTATAACATTTTTCCTACAAAGTTTCAGAAGCTATAAAAAAAACCCATTTGAGAATAAAGCAATTTGAACCTTGGATCCAAATTTTAGATCTTGTTTCACTATTTTTGTGGAGATACAATCCAAGAAATTTAGGGTTTCTGCAGACTCCCGAATTATAGCCTAAACAGGTGACCTTGGGAAAATCATCATAAAATTCTCTACGAGCATCAGGTTGAAATTTCGTAAGAAGTTACAGAAAGAGGACAGACTTTAGTTTTTTGTACATATTTTTAAGATCTAAAATGTTGAAATAGTGACACATGGAACTTCGTACAAGTTTTCTCTATTGAACCAGTCTATAATTAGGTCATCATGGGACATTGGGAATAAATTTTTATTTAGGAATCCAATTGCGATCAGACTTATGTGGTCAGAAATATGACTCAGACTACTATCACAAGCCAAAATTTCAGAACTTAAATCTCTGAAATTCCAGAGTTACAATCATTTCAATATCGGGCTCCTAAAATCTAGAAAATACGATATGAGGAAGTTTGATGACAAGGATACCGTAAATTGTATACAACAAATGGAGCAATATTTTGATCTACATGAGGTACAATTGTTACAAAAGGTATGTATTGCATCTTTATATTTTGAACCAAATCAATTTTTATGGTATAAATAGCTTTATTCTCGTAAATCACTTATCACTTGGTCAATTTTCACGGAAGAAATGATAGCACATTATGAGGATACAAAGAGTAACATCTTCTTTAGCCAATTGATAAATCTCAAACAAAAGGGTTCAACGAAATAGCACATTGAGGACTTTCAAAAAATGAATATAATGGTAAATGGTATTCCAAAGAAGTAAAGGATTGATGTCTTCATAGGGACTTTAAAGGATAACATTCAACATGATGTTAATCTTTGGGAACCTGATTCATTGGTGAAGGCATTTAGGTTGGCAAGAAAAATTGAAAGCAAAATTATGGAAACAAGGAATCCCACCACTCACGACTATAATTATGGAAGTGTTTTTTTCTCCTAGCATTCCACAATCTACAAGGTTTACACCACAACAATTGGAAGAAAAAATAAGAAAAAGGTTCAAGAAGTGAAAGATTACATCGAGAAAGAAGAAGTGAATCCGACCATATCTTAAAACGAATTGGCCACAATTACCACTCCTCAAACTATCAAGATAGAAGGACATATCAATAAGAAAAATGTTCAAGAAGTGAAAGATTACATCGAGCATCAAGAAATGAATCCCACCATATCTTGTAATGCATTGGAAGAAATCACCACTCCTCAAACTCTCAATATAGAAGGACATATCAAGAAGAAAAAAAATTCAAGAAGTGAAAGATCACATCAAGGATCAACAATAAGTTCTCCAAATTTTAAAGGATAATGCCACTTTGGTGCAAAATCGAATGAAACAACAGGAAGATCAACATCAAAGTGAAAGAAGTTTTGATGTAGGCGATTGGGTATTTTTACGGTTACATCTCAAGCAAGCTATTTATGAGAAGGAAATGTTGGCAATACTACATGCACTTAAGAAATGGTGACCTTACCTAATGGGAAGACACTTCAAGGTAAAAATGGATCATGATAGTCTTAAATACTTTTTAGAACAAAAATTATCTTTAGAAGAATAAAAAAAATGGGTCACAAATATGTTGGGTTATGATTTTGAAATCATCTACAAAAAAGGGAAGAAAAATGTTGTTGCAGATGCACTCTCAAGAAAGGATGAGGATGTGGAAGCATTGTTTTGTGTTATTTCTATTATCCAACTAGATTAGATAAATGAAGCAAGGGATTAATGGAAGAAGGGCGAAGAAGTGTGGCCACTCATTCAAAAGTTGCAGAAGATCCTAGTTTAAACAATATTTCTAGAACTTGAAGAGGAAGGAAAAATGATATTTGAGCCTAGAGCAATCACGAAACCAAGAACCTGAAAACTACGAAATCGATCAATTTCAGAGTATCTCATAAAGTGGAAGAACTTACCTGCTGAAGATTCCACATGGCAGGACAATAATTTTATATAGAAGCATCAAGAACTACTCAAGTGTTGAGGAAAACACTTTTTGAAGTAGAGGAGCATATTAGGTCCCTATACTACTAGTATAACCCCTTATTGATATTAGCACAACCCCCTCATTATATTGTTGTGCCCATGTAGTCCCCATATTGTTATTATTGTGCCCTTACATTATTATTGTTATGTGGGCTCTTATTATATTATGACCCCTTAAAATCCTATTTATAGAAAGGAGGTATTGTCATTTGTATCATCCAAGAGTTTTTCATTTGTGTAATGTAAAGGAGGTTTCCCCCTCGAAGAGGCTTATTTCTAAGGTGTTTATCTATCTTTTCTATATTTTTATGAGCTAGTTTCATAACAAAGGGGGTCCCTATCCCTGAAATTCAAAGAGATTTTAGAAGCTTCCTTGGATTGAATGAGTATTATAACAGGTTCATAAAGGACTTTAGTAAATTGGATTCACCCTTGTTTGGACTACTACCTAAATATTCATATTTCTGTTGGATAAATAAATGTAAAGAGGCCTTTGAAGTACTAAAGGCAAGTTGACCATTGCACCCATCCTTAGAGGTCCCAATTGGACATTTCCCTTCCATATCCACATAGATGCATCAGATAGAGATGCAGGAGCAACCTTAGGACAAGTGGAAGACAAATTACCCTATGTTATCTATTTCATAAGTAAGAACCTTTATAAGACTAAACTAAATTATACAGTAACTGAAAAGAAACTCCTAGATATGGTACACTCTCTTAATAAGTTTAGGCACTACATCACTGGATATGAAACTTTTGTTCACATTGATTGTGTAGCCATTAAGCAATTAGTGAATAAATTTGATGTCAATGCTAGGATAATTATATGGTTTCTATTATTGCAACGATTTGATTTAACTATAGTAGACAAACCAGGGAAAGAGAATGTGGTTGCATATTGTTTTGTCAAGACTGATCTTACTTGTAGGGAATGAGGAGATGGTAGATGATCAACTTCCAAATGAACAACTTTTCTCCATCTCAGTGCCATCTCCTTAGTCTTCTGATATTGCAAATTACTTGGTTGCTAGGAGGTTCCCTCCTAATCTATCCTCCAGGGAGAAGAGAAAGATTGTTAGGAAGAGCGCCCCTTTCACTTGGATTGGGGGAAATATTTTCAATTTTGGATTAGATAATATTTTGAGAAGATGTGTAAGGGAAGAGGAGGTCTTTGACATCCTCTCATCATGCCATGACGGACCTTGTGGGTGCCACTTTGTTTCTAAGAGGAAAACATTCAAAGTTTTACAAGCTTGTTACTACTAGCCCACTCTGCATTAAGATGTAAGAAGGTACACCACTAGGTCAAATCATTTCCAAAGGATGGGAAAGCCCACACCCAAGAATGAAATTCTCCTACAACCTCAAGTGACTCTAGAGCCATTTGAGAAGTGGGGCATGGACTTCATTTGGCTTATTGATCCCCCATTAGGATTGAAGAAGTACATCATTATGTGCACTAGTTACTTGAATAAATGGGTTGAAGCAAAGGTAGTGAAGGAAAAAAACTAAGCATAAGGTGGTTGAATTTTTGAGGGAGAACATCTTCTAAACTTTTGGTTTCCTAAGGGAGTTGGTCACTGATAAAGGAACAATTCACCTCAAATACGATTGAAGATATCATGAAGCAACACCACATATGGCATAGGGCATCCACTGCCAATCACCCTAAAGAAAATGGGAAAGTGGAGGTCACAAACAGAGCCTTGAAGAAAATTCTGACTATGGTTGTTAGCAACAACATAAAGGATTGGGCAGACAAACTTATAGAAGCCACTTGGGCCTAGAATACCACTTGGAAGACTACCATTGGATTCACCCCATTTGAATTAGTGTATGGAAAAAGGCCCTGTTTTCCATTGAATTTGAATATAGTATCGTAAGGATGTCAGTTCAGTTAGACTTAGACCTCACTACAACTCAATAAGAGAGGATACTCCAGCTCAATGGTTTAGATGAATTGGGATTGTAGGCCCTCCTACACAATGAGGTAGTCCAACTACAAATGAAGATCTAGCATGAAAAACACATTAGGTAGGTAATTTTTCAAGAGGGTGATTGGGCCCTTCTGTATGATTAGAGATTCAAGGATTTAAAAGGAAAATTAATGACAAGGTGGTTGGGCCCATATCTAGTG
This sequence comes from Pinus taeda, assembly GCA_000404065.3. Classification (NCBI taxonomy): domain Eukaryota; kingdom Viridiplantae; phylum Streptophyta; class Pinopsida; order Pinales; family Pinaceae; genus Pinus; species Pinus taeda. Next base: position 73,495 of record APFE030697372.1, read on the forward strand.
GAAAAATGTTATGAGAATGGGTCTATCCAAATAAGAACAATTGATGAGGAAGGTATCCCCTTGCTTGTTAATGGTTACCAGTTGAAGTTTTACAAGAGAACTCTATCCAAAGAGGAGTGTATTAGTTTAATTAGCAAGGAGTTGAATGTGATTAGGAAGCTCACAACCCTCAATTCACCAAGCTTCTGACAAAAAAAAAAGAGAAAAAATAAAGGGCCTAGATGAAAACCTCCATGAGGCATATAAGGCCAAATCTATGGTTGAAAACCTCTTTAAGGAACCTAGGAGAAAAAAAAAGAGAAAAGAAAGAAAAATAAGATGAAAAGATCTCTAGGTGAAAATCTTCTCTAAGGTGCCAAGGGCATGCCTTCAGATTGAAAACCTCTCCGAAGGAAATTTTCATGTCTCAAAAAAGAAGAAGAATAAAAAAAGAAAAATGAGACACAAGGAGGAAGTAAATGGAGGTAAGGGAGTCATTACATCAATTATACTAACACTTTTATTTTTGCAGGATTCCACACAATCAAAAGGACAACAATTGAAGGAACATATTCCATAGTCGATTTCTACATTTCCCTAACCCAACCACTGTATTTCCCTCATTATTTACCCATATCAATACCAGCCCCCTACATCCCTCTATCACCTAGCAAGCAACTACACTCAATTTTGCCTCAATTCAAAACTGCTACGAGATTGTCTTGAACTGCTAGAGGATCGACCATAAGTGCTATAGGATCGAGATATGCTCAAGGAAAGGGGTCAAATATCAAATTTATCCTTAGGAAATTTTAGGAAATTTTCATCATCCTTCCTTAACCTCTCATCAAACCCATTTAACCAACTCCCTTCTCAACATTCCACCTTTGTTCATGAAAAATAAAACACACAAAAAAGGAGACCCTGCTTTCACCCTTTTTCACAAACTATCACCACCATCACAACACTTGTTCCTGTCCAAAGGTTTACCATGATGTATACAGGTCATTGAATGAAATACATGAAGCAATATGAATCCTTGGAAGGGATTGTGTGACTGCTACAGGGAGGAGACCAATCTTGTAGCAACGTGCATAAAACCAACAAAACCATAGGAAGAGGACCTTTGTAACTCTAGAATCAATATCTAGCCACCATGAAGCATCAAGAGTCCATCCTTGAGAATTGAGGAAGTCGCACCATCCTTGAGAGGCAGCGACAAGATCACTAATCCACCCCAACAACGGTAGATAGAACACTGGAAAGGACTTGTATGAAAAAGATATTTCATTAGTCAAATACATCATCATATTGTTTTGTGTAAATGTTCTTTGTCTACCTTGCAAGAAGGCATTGTTGTTCTCTATTAGGATCATCCATAGGGGTGTGATAGGAGACCAAAGGACCCTATGCATGGATATTTCAACTACAATTTTCATATCTTGACCTTCATTAGAGAGCACCCTCACCTCTTTGACTTGTACCATGTATTATTTTATTTGAGGTGGTTATGCGTATTTTCATTAGGAGATGTTTTGCATACTTAGAGGGTCACATGTGACATATTGGATGCATTTACTAGTTTTATTACTATATTTTGGATATTCTTTGAGGTTAAACTTGTTGAAACACTTTCTTCCATTCTTCAATGTGTATATTTTATTATTTCATGGAGTTTCGCATGGTCAAAACCCTAATTCTGTGTATGCTTAATGGTGACAAAACACATAATTAATCTAGAATTAGCATGAAATAACTAGGATCCTAGATGACGTTTGGTTCTGCAACTCTCTGACCTAGGGTTTTGGATCACAGTCTGTGCACTGCTACCCACTCTGGCAGGGGGCAGTGCTCTTTTCACTAATCTAAGGCAGTGGGGGCTTGACCTAGCCCAATGGATGAAGCAAGCGGGGGCCAATGGGACCACTTCCTACAAACAAATAATGATGGACAAAGGTAAAAGCCCTTTGGAAGGAGTGCAGATCATGGGTTCAGACACCACAGGGAAATATGAGCTCAGCAAGAAGACAAAACTGGATGGAAACACTAAGGAAACCCCGTTTCCAAACCAGACAAAAGACATCAAAATTATGGAAGGAAAAGACAAACCAGATCCCACTCAAGGAGCGGAAAACAATACCAAAGAAGCGGAGGCTGCTGAAACCTCCCCCTTGAAAGGCCTATATCTAGAAGGACTGACCACGGAAAACAAACAACTCAGAGGCCAGGGGCGTTGCAAGCCAAAAACTACAAAAATCCTGAGGGTTATCATCACCGACCATGAACTGCAAGCCTATAGGGATCAATGACTATTCATGCAGTAATCTGCAAGTTCATGGGTTTTTGGCCCACAAAAGAGGCCTTATGCTAATGGATCAAGCAAACCTGGAAGTCAAAAGGAGATGAAAGGATTTTTTTACAGTGGTCTTTGCAAACCTTGAAGATAGAGATCGCATCTTTGATGGAAGCCCTTACTTCTATGCCTCGATAGGCCTCTACATGAGACTGTGGAAACCAAATTTCGCACCAGAACAGGAAACATTCAAGCATGTTCTTGTTTGGATTTGCCTGTTTCCCCTCCCTATCGACTACTGGAGACTGGCGGATTTGGAACAAATCGACAATAAACTGGGCACCTTCATTCAAGCGTCTGAAGCAACCCTCCAAAAAAGTTACACATCTTGCACTAGAATCTGTGTTGAAATGGATGTTTCAGGTGCTCTCCATGAAGGTCTATGGTTGGAATATAGAGATTTCCAAGCCATAGACTATGAAAAAATACCCTTCAGATGCAGAAAATGCCATGAACATGGCCATCTGATCTAGGAATATCCCTTGCAAAAACCTGTAGAGAAGGCTAAGGATCTCCCAAGCAAAAATCAGGATGTTTCATCTGACCTATAGGTAGACACTGGACCAATAGAAGAAACCAACCGAAGATAGGAAACACCAACAAAAGGTCTATGAATGCCTTTGAGGTGCTGGGACATATGAGGATACCCAAACACCAACATCTGAGCAGGAAATCTTGGAAACGAACAATCAGACACCCAGATGCCAACTCCAATCTCAACTGATGATTTTCTCTGAGATCCAGGATTGAGGAAAGATGCAAAAGGGGATGAGGAAATGACATTAAGTGAAGTGGGCAGAGAGGATCAGGACCTAAATGACACTCTAGAATAAGAAGGAATGGACCTTAATACCATAGTTGAGCAATGGAAACAAAAAGGGGTGGAGCACATTCCAGAGGAAGAGATTAACAGGGTCAACTCCTTCTTTCTATCAAGGTAGGATGCATCCGTGAGAGGGCAGAAAAGAGGTCTAGGCACAACAAAGGGACTGGGCATCAAAGCACAAAACCTACATCAAACTCATTCTATGCAAAAGACAAAAAGAAATGGGGTAGAAGAACAAACAATGAAGTGCTCCATGAGCTCGGCCAAATGCTCATCAAGTCAGGCAAGATGAAAGCCCCTGAGGCTTTCCCTCTCTCCTCATAATTATTGTTTAACTATGAATATACTCTCATGGAATGCAAGAGTTCTCAATAGCCAAACCAATCAAAGGTTATTGAAAAAGAAAGTCACACAAGAAAATCCAGAAATTGTTTTCCTGCATGAAACCAAATGCTCTAGGCTAAAGCTAGAAGGGATAAGCAGAAGCCTAGGAAAGAGAATGGAGCACTTGGAGGTAGAAGGTAATGGTCTGGAAGGGGGCTTAGCCATCTTCTAGAACCCCCACTCCCTACTCCTCCTTAACGGCAAGGCATCCAGATCTTTCATTTCCCTTGAAACGTAGATCCTGGAAGAAGCTGACACTTAATTATTCACTAATGTTTACAACCCCCAAAGGCTAGAGGATAAGCTATAGCTATTGGAAAACCTATCCAAGATGCAACAAAGAGACTCTAATGCTAAGGCTATCTATGGTGGCGATTTCAACATGATTACCTCTCTGGGGGAAAAGAAGGGTGGACTTCGAACCCTAAATAGAGATGTAGAGGCCTTCATTTCTTTCATCAGAATAGCTAACTTGGTGGACAGCCAACCCAAAAATGGCATTTTCACTTGGAATAGTAAGAGAGGAGCGGATAGGCTTATCACATCTAGGCTTGATCGGTTTCTGATCTCGGACACCATTCTCCTTGAGGGAGTCACGGTGGAATTTGATATTATTCCATCTGGAGGATCAAATCATTGGCCCATCTCTTCACAGGCAACCATTCTTGGAACTCCAAAAAACGGAACTTTTCTCTTTAGAAAATTCTAGCTCAGTCATTCGACTTTCACCACCAACATCCAACTATGGTGGAATGAGCATTTGGACATTATAGGTACCAAAATATTTTGGTTCCAAGCTAGATTAAAGCACATAAAGGCAAAGCTACAAACATGGAACCAAGAGGTCTTTGGAAATATCTTTGAGGACAAGCAAGCCCTAGAGAATTATATGACTCTAATACATAACAACTAGATCAAGGGGGACATATCTCAGAACTCCATTAACACGGAGCTTAACCTCCTACAAAAATGGAATGAGAGATGTAATTAGGAAGAGAATTTATGGAGACAAAAATCCCATATTCAATGGTTGAACGATGGGGAGAAAAACACCAAAATTTTCCATTGGTTAGCCCTGGATTACATATGCACTAATAAAATAACCAAGCTTAAGGATGAATAGGGGATCACCTTTCAATCTCATCAGGAGATTTCCTCCATCCTCAGGAACCACTTCAGTCTTATTGCTTTAGAACTGAACATCAACGAACAAGAGGCTATCAATGCAGTCATTACCTCTATTCACAAGCTAATCACAGAGGAACATAATAGGTCCTTAGACCGCCCAATCACCCTTATGGAGGTAGAAGCGGCAGTCAAAGACATGGCCAATGGTAAGGCCTTGAGACGAGATGGGTTAACCATTAACTTCTGCTTGTTGGGACATAGTGAAAAAAGAACTATGGGTGGTAGTCGAGGACTCTAGAAGGTCCTCCTTCATACTCAAATCCTTAAACTCCACTTTTATTGCCCTCATCCCCAAGGAAGAGGCCGCCTGCACGCCTTCTAAATTTCGACCTATAGCTCTCTGCAATGTGTTGTACAAGATCATCTCTAGAGTCATGGCCAATAGGTTAAAGCCTATTCTCCCTTTGATCATCTCAGAAGAGCAGTTGGGTTATGTGGAAGTCTCGCAAATCATAGACAATGTTTTATTGGCATAGGAAATGATCCACACCCTTCAGTCTGAGAAAAAGGTTGGAATGATCATTCAACTGGACCTCCCAAAAGCATATGATAAGGTTAGTTGGAATTATCTTGAAGCTATTTTGAAAGCTTTTAGTTTTTCCCAGCATTGAATCAGATGGATTTTGGCCATGGTCAAATCTCCCAGCTTCTCTATTTTGGTTAATGGTGCCCCTTCGGACCCCCTCTTCCCTTCCAAAGGCATTCATCAGGGTGATCGTATCTCACCTTTCCTTTTTGTTATCTTGATGGAAGGACTGAGTCACATCATTAAATCGGCTAAGGATAAGAATATCATCAAAGGTCTTCAACCCCTGAATCACTCTCTTGCAACTACTCATCAGCAATTCACGGATGATACCATGCTGCATGGTACCCCTTCAGTTAAGGAAGCCCAAGTTTTCAAAGCCATTTTGAACCTATTTAGCCAAGCATTGTGTATGGATCTTAACTTGGATAAATCCTCTGTTTTTTTCTTCCATACGCACTTGGCAGTCCAAAAGCACCTCACTAATATCCTTGATTTCAAAAGATGCAACCTCCCATCTAACTATCTTGGCATTCCTCTCACTGGCTAGAGGACAGGGGAAATTACTGGACCAATAGAGTTTTGAATTTTGTAGGAAGACTTGTAATGACTAAGGCGGCTCTGCAAGCCATTCCTTTCTATATGCTTTCTATCCTCCCAGCTCCAAAAATGGTTATACATAAAATTAGGAATATTCAAAGATCCTTTCTTTGGTCAGGCAAAGTAGATAAACATAAATGGGACTTGTAGCCTGGACTAAATTATGCAAGCCCAAAAACCTGGGGGGCTTAGGGCTGCAAGACCTGGACACAATCAACAAAGCATATGGAGCCAAGATTTGGTGGTGTTGGATCAAGGAACCCCATACACCTTGGGCAAAAATATGGAAGGCCAAATATGCCAAAACTTGGAAAAATGAGGATCTGATCAGAATGACAGATGCCCCTGAAGCTTCCCCTATTTGGAATTTGGCCAGAGCTAACAACCACCTCATTCAGGACCATTGGTTTTGGGAAATCACAATGGAAAAAATCCTTTATTCTGGGAGGATGCATGGCAACAACTACCTAAACTAGAAAACCCCAAATATCTTGCCCTACAGAGATGGTTTTAGGCAACATGCAAGATAAAAGTCCATCAATATTGGTCTGGTAGTAACAAGAACCAACACTGGAGGAAATGGCACTTAGAGCCTTTGCCCCTCGAGGACGACATTAGACCTCCTTAGCATCTTAAACTATGCTCTGAATAAGAGAATGATCCGGTCCACTCAAGAGGAGGACCAACTTAGGTGGGGTAAACTTGACGGGGGAACTTTCATCTTCAAGGAGGAGAGAATGTATCTCGAGCACCAGGACCTCGAAGACAAAGTAGCTTGGTACCCAAATGTCTGGAACAATGCACTCTGGCCAAAGATAAAGTATTTTCTTTGGCTTCTCATGCATCACAAAATCATTACGTGGAAGAATTTAGTGAAAAGAGGTTTTATTGGGCCTTCCAGATGCCCCCTTTGTGAAAAGGATGAGGAAACGATGAACCATATCCTTAATAACTGTGACTGGACCAATAATCTATGGGAATGAATGAAGGGAATATTCAAACAAGCAGACATACATAGAAATTCTATTCAAGATTCCATTGCAAATTGGCACACAAAGTATTCTAGTTGTAATACAGTTAATGACCTTTGGAGGCTCTACCCCGGCTTTATATTTTGGAACATTTGGAAAGAGAGGAATAGATGATTTTTTCAAAAAGAATCCAAGCAGCTTGAAACCATCAAAACAATCATTATGCACAGTTTAAAGGAGACTGCCCTTACCATCTGCAAATCAGAGTAGGACAAGACACCCACTCCCAATGATTCTATCATCTTGTTGTTGTTTGGTATGAATGGTCGGATGAGTCACAAGCTCAAGCAAACCACCCCGGACCAGCTCCCGTTCCTTTGGCCTGGTTACCCCCCACCCCGAGGTTCTACAAATTAAATTTCGACAGGGCCTCAAGGGGTAACCCTGGTCCTGCAGGGCTTGGAGGCATCATCTTTAATTACAAAGGTGAAATCCTCCACATTTTCTGCAGAGTGCTTGGGGAGGCCACCAATAATGAAGCAGAATTTGCATCCCTGGAACAGGTGTTGCAAATCCTCATCCGTTTGGGTAAAGGCTCTGTAATAGTGGAAGGAGATTCCCTCTTGGCCATCATGCAAATAGAAGAATGCAAAATAGGAGACGGTTGGAGAAAGTTATGAAACACTGGAGATTAGCCATGGTCACAACGCTCATTGCGAAACATCTCTCCTCCCTCAGCAACATTGTTCCACAGGCAGTTAGGCAGAAATAAAATGTCTTAGCGGACAACCTTGCCAACCACGCGATCAATCATCCGATGGAGATAATTGACACGTGTTGGCAAGAAGTCACAGAGGATGAGCTTAGGAATCAATGCACTCTCATCTCAAGGCAAGATCTTACAAGAGAATCGAGAGCGGAAGATGGGCTACACGATACGGCTCATTAGTAACTTATGCGAATTAACAATATACCTAATGCCAAATGGAGGTACAATGGGTGATAGGCCTATGGGGTACCTGGGGAAAGGTGGAAAATCATCCATAAGGATGAAGTATATCAGATGGGGAGGACAATCAACAAAAAGTATGTTTGAGATAGTCAGCAAGAAGCAGGTGAGGACACTTGGCTTTTAACCAGTAGCCTCAAGCATGGCAGAGTAATGGCTCTGGATCAGCATCATGAGAAGGAGTTGGGAAAGCTAAATGAGAGTTATTATGTTAGGAACAACAGATCTCAAAAGGTGAAGTGGGAGATCTCAATCCAGAAAATTTGACCTTCAGCTATAACTAAGGTAATCAATCAAGAAATCAAGACATCACATTCTCCTTGCTTGATTCTTGACAATCTTAGTGCTGTTAGGAAGTTCATTGTCTCCTCTACCCATGCTAACTCCTGCAATAACACTATGGCTTGAGAGAGCAGTTGTAATGCGTCTACTAACCGAGACCTGAAAAAACCAAGTGAGGCTTATGAGACTTGGATCTCTAAGAAAGAAAAATGGAAAATTGAAGAGCTTGAAGGTGTTGTCATTGAGGAAGAAGAACAGATGGACATTCAAGCTTTGGAGATGGAAATGGACTAGATATCGGACCCAGGCACAGTGACAACTAGAGCCATGCAATTCGTTAGAACTCAAAGTGAAATGTGGCGTATGAAGACCATGTTGGCCAAAGCACTTAGCATGCAGGTAGAAGAAATCAAGAAAGTGCACCAGGCCACTACGCTCGTTTCAACTGAGAATTCAACAAAGTTAGATGCTGTGGAGTTCAACAAAAGTGCGTTGACTCAGGAAGTCAGAATCCTGTCACACAAGCTGGGAACCCTCATCAATCTCAAGCTCTCCATCCGATAGGGAACTAATATTGCTGTGGATGTCCCAGCAGAGGAAACTGACACCAGTATGGTGAAGCGCCCCATTCCTCAAAGGATTCCAAAGCCCGATATCGAGACTGCAATGGCCAGTGCAAGTGCAACCAGCGAAGATTATGTGATTCTGAAGCTGTAATGACTTCATGTTTTCTTGTTTTTCTCTCCTTTTTTGTCTCTCTGTCGTAGTTATGAGGTCCTCCAGGCCCTCTTTCATTTGTGTCTTCTATCAAAGCCCTGGATGGTTGGCTTTGCTCATTTGTGTCCCTTGTGAGGCATCCCTATGTGGTTAGTCTCGGATTCTAAAGATGTAGGTTCGGGTGTTAACAGTCATTTTGGGAAAACTAGATGGATATGTTTTCTTTGTTTGTTCATACAGACTTTTTGTATCCTATTTAATTTTATGATTTAATATACATCTGTTGATTTACACAAAAAAACCCTAATTCTGTGTTGTCTCCATGGATTTTTATTATTAGAGATTGTCCACTTCCTATTTTACCATTATGACTATTTCATTTCTTGTGGAACACTCCATCTACTTGGTATCTTGCAAATGCATTTATTTATTTGGTTTCCTTGAGATTTACCCAGGTTGAGTGGTTGCAAGCATCTTGTAGACCACTTTCTATTTTTTATTCCTATTTTTTTACAAATTCTGAAGAACAGAGAAAAATATGAATTCCCATTAAAACCATTACTTGGAATGCTTGGGAGATCAAATTATTGTCTTGGTGAGCAATTTCCTCATTTCACAGCCATTATGTTTAGAATTCTTGGAGGAAGTTGGGCTATAGGCCCTTAAAAATCACTGCATCAGGAATGGATGCACATTTCTAGGAGTGTGTGCTCATTCTTTCCCTCATGGCATTGAAGGGTTGTTTCAGCTAATGGTTTGGGGAATTTTAAAACTAGCCACTCAAAAACACATCCATGTTTTTGTGGAAGCACTTTAGTGCTAACTAGATTACCTTTTTGAAATTTTCATCTTTATCTAAGCATCAAAGTATATTGGCACCTAAAAAAATCAATATACTTCAACTTTAATTATAAATATCAACAGATATCAAATATGTATTTTTTTAATCTTGTTATATATTAAATAAATGAATTAACAACAAATTATTCTTTAATAAAACTAAGCTTCACCCCTACATCTCCACTTACAAGTGTTTTGACTTATAAACCATCCAAAATTTCAAAATTTTAAAAACATGAAGCTGAACTTCACCCGTAAATCTCCATTACAAATATTTGGACTTATGATCCAAAAAAAAATTCAAACTTTCAAAAACCTAAACAAATTTGACGAAATAATATTTGCTCAAACAAATAAACTCACCTAAGAATCAATTTTTTGTAATGTTACTTGACAATTACACTTTATCTTTCTCCATTTTCATGAATTACGTTAGCTTTTTTTTGGCATATATTATTACCTCTAACCGTAGCTAGGTTTTGTTGTTTCTTCTAGAAGCCATTTAAGCTTTATTGTTGTTTATTCTAGAAGCCACCTAAGCTTTATCAATATTTTGTAGTCCTTTGGTGCTTTGATGCTTTGTGAATTTTTCTGGAAGCCTTATAGAGTCTTAGGACCATGTTAAATTATTTTAATATATAAACTAATTAATAAGTGGACAATATGAACAATTTTTGGAGTCTTATGACTGTTATTTTTTTATTTTATTTTTTATTTTTTATTTTATTTATTTATTTTTATTTTTTTTTAATTTTTATTTTTTTAATATTTTTTTCCACTAGAAAAATCGTAATCTTTCATTATAATTGAAAAATTACATGTTGTATATGCCTTTCAACATATGTTGTATAGATGGGGGGAGAAATCAAGATTTTCTCCCTTTTTTCTTCTCAACCTTTCTCCAACCCCCTTGAGACTCTGTTGGAGTTATAAGTGCTAGCTTTGTATCAGCCATAGGTTGGGGATTGTTTTTATCAGAATCTGATGTGTCTGATATGTGTTGATGTTTGGATCTACTCATATCCATTGTTTTTGATATCCTTGCCGCATGTATGTCTATATGTTCTTGTGGATTTATGTCTTCTACTTATGGTTCTTTGTTCATTTGATTGGTCTCATTGGGGCTTACATGTTCCACCTCTTCTTCCTCCTCATCATCCGAGAGTGGTGGAGGAAATTACCATCCCTTTGCTTGTTTCCCCATTTTCTTCTTCCTACGAGTGTCTTTTTTGGTTGTTGGACATGTGCTTTGTAGGTGTCCTGTTTATTGACATGTTCTACATCTGAATGCAATATTTTCATAATTTAGAACCTGAGTCCAGCTCCTCTTTCTATGCTTCAAATGTATTTGGTCTGGAAAACCTTTGCTGAGATCTAATTCCACACATATTAGTGAAAAAGTGTAGATTCTTTCCTCCAGTCTTTAGGTGTCCATTTTGATGTAACACCCAATAGTATTACTAATTCCCGCTAGTACTTGTTGATTCCAGAGGTGTATTGGGGGATTGTGTAGCCATACCCAAACTAGCATCTTAGAGAAAACCATTGTATTTGCATCAAATTCTAGAAAGCATGGTGTGATGAAGAGTCTTGTGGATCCCCAGAACTAAGGTTCTTCCTGTATTACAAAGTCTCTAGCCTCTGCTGTGGTAAAGATCACTATGAAGAAACCCTTGGAACAAAGATGTATTTCACATTGTGTAGTCCAGTTCGTAAAGATCCAATGAAATAGATCAATCGATTTGGGCCAAAAATAGTTGAATCTACATATTATTGCTTGTCTTTCATATATAGTTCAATGCTCATCTGTTTCTGGTATATCTATGTTATATTTTGGGGTATGATTCAGTTGTTCCACAATGTATGGCCTTGCGTCCATACCTGTTTGATTTGGTGCCGCTTCAGCTGTGTTTTTCCCTTGAAGAATATTTTGAAGGATATACTGCCTGTTTGTTTCCCTGATGTGTTCTTGTAGTTTTTGTTGTACCAGTCCCACTTCCCTCGCCCCTGAATGGATTCTTGTTGTTGTTTGTTGCACCCCCTCTTATTCTCAGATTGAGAATTATTGTTGACAGGGGTGTGATTTTGTAATCCGTTAGATACTTTGTGTCCTATAGTACTCTGTCCTTGTGTATCAAGTTTTATGATTTGGTGGGATATCCAAATTCTTGCAGTATAAGATTCTATAGTTTCTTTACAGATTCGGTCTCTTTTACCCAAATTAGTTGCGTTTTTCCAACCAAGGTTTTGACAAATACTTGGAAGCTGTGGGTAGTTGTCGTGGATCCAAATCTTATTGCTAGCTGACAGTGGGTTGTCATGCCTGTCATTGTGGGTTATGGATCCATCTGAGAATGATCTCTATCTGTTAACCTTGACGTCTTGTTCCAAATCACTAACTTTCATCATTCAGCTTGCCTTTCAGTCTTTCTTCAATGCTTTTGCTCCATGAGCCATGTCAGTGGGGTATCGTGGCGCTTGTAGGAGGTTTGCTTGGGTACCTCGGCATCAGGGAATAGTGGGGAGTGGGGATGAGAAACACAAAGAAAACTTGTTCCCTTCCATACTCCAGGCTTGGCAAAGCTAATAACCTGCGGCCTACTCCTACTTTCTCCCACCAATCTTGTCCTCCTCGCTGAGATCTTGCCTCCCTACATTGATTTTCGTCTTCCATTTGATGGGACAGGCCCTCTCCCATTCAAAAGAAAATGGGGATTTAGCAAGCTGCGCTGCCCATAACCAGTCTTGCACATCCCAATCCTGCTAGACGACCTTTCCCTTGTTTTTTTGCTTGTGAACGACAGACAAAATGGACTTAGGGTATGACTGGTTTTCATTTAGCTGATCTGATCTATGCTGGGGTTTGTCTCTCGTTCCATGTCCCGATATTGTAGATCTGTGCAAAAAATAGTAAGAATCGCCCCAATTTAGGGGGAGAGAGCATATCCTTGGCTTATGGAGGAAACGATCTTTTACAGAGAAAACATTTCTTGTTCCGAGACCAAGCCATAACACTGCCAGAAGGTCAAGATCAGCTCGCCCTTCTGCCGATTTCCTATGAGGGCTTTGTTCTGATCCCGTGTAGCTCCCATCCTTGGTTTGCAGAGCGACAATGACACAAATCACTATTTCAGAAACCCTAGCCATGGCTTTCTCTCATCCGTCAAATGCAAGGGAATTGATTTAATCTTATGACTGTTAAATTATTTTAATACATTAATTAATTAATAAGCAGACAATATGAACAATTTTTGTACTAATATTTTTTAGAAAAACAAATTTGCAAATTCATTTAATGATAATTTTTTTTTTTTTTCTTTTGGAAAATGATAATCAAAGTTATTAATAAATTGAAAATATAACTTTTAAATAAAATAATATTAATTTAATTATAATATGAATGAGAAACTGCTAGCATTACTTTTCCTTTTACCATTAGTTAAAATAATTCCAATAAAAAAATACACATTAAACAAATTATGTTTTATATTTTTTTAAACTACAGTTTTCTTCATTCAAAAAATTATAATTTGGGTAAAGATTAAGTAATAAATTTTGAACGATGATGAATTAGAAAATGTAAAAATAGTATGAAAGATTTATTTATCTTCATATAACATCATATTAATATTAACACCGTAAGGTGTTCCCTCTGAAATAAACTCCTGTATCTGCCACTCTTCATCGGTCTACACCGTCGAATCAAGTGTCAGATGATTGGAGAAAGGTTAACAATCGGATTGATACAGTTTCATATAATAACTGCCCGTGTTAACCAAATTGATAGTACAAAAGTTAACCTAATGAAATGGGTTGCTGATATGAGTAGCATAGGTCGGGCAGAGAGATGGCGAAGAGATGAGGGGTCGAGGCCGAGCAATGGAATACGGCCAGGATCTGATAAAATTGCTTCAGGTAAAAGATGCGAGGAGGCGCCTCAGCTTGGAGCATGGATCCACCAATATCAAGAAACACGCCTTGATTTCAAGAACATTAACTGGGCGCTCATACGCTCTGTTCCGCCCATAGGAGTACTTGCCTTTGATCTTGGAACAGTTGGCAAGGGTTTTGAAGTTTGGCAAGGTTTTCTTTCTTTTGGCAGAAGAGAAAGCCCTAGCTCATAGATTGAATGGCCTCTCTCCTTATACTAACTTGTGAGCGATACCAATTTCAGAACAACCTCAACAGGAATTCCATCATGAAAAAATATAAAAAGGTATGAGCTAGGACTTCATACAATATGCTTCCTAATTACCCTTATGCGTTGGAGGTTACAAGGGGTTTGACTGGAGAAGAAGTTTATAGAAAATTAACTTAGGATGTTCAACTTATTCCAACAAAGAAGTAACAACATAGTAACAAAATTACAGAAACAAGAAATAAGCCAAAGGTGCAACCTCCAAATTCTGTTCCTCTCTCAGATGTACCAAGTCAGCAGAAACCAAAGGTTGAAAAATGCAAACACCCAATGTCATCTAACAAAAAGAAGAAGCTTTGTTAGGATCTTGAACAATTACCAAATGAAATGGCGGTACCCATAATTACATTCTTAAGGAAGCACATTGGTCTAAGTCAGAATGAGAAGGAAATTGAAGTTGATATTGATGCTTTTGATGATGATTATTTATGGGAGCTACAGAACCTTGTTTTCAATTGCCTCAAAGAGATAGGTGAAGGCACTAGAAGTACTCAGGCTTCAGCAGGGCTTCCTAATCCTGCGGTATGCTATCCTAGTGCTATGACTGTCTTATATTTTAAATGTAGTCAAGAATGGCCATATTGTCGTTTGGTTCTTTTCAATGTTCACCAATATTTGGTTTGTTTGTCCTTACAAGAGCCACTGACATTTTCTGTAGCAACCTGTGAATGCTAGGGTTGTATCATAATTGGAGAGTGAGCTCACAAACATAGTTCAACAAGGTTTACTCTTTATTCTAGCCAGAATTTCAAGTTTCTATTTATTCCTTTTAGATGGAATTTTTGCATTTCGTTACTGTTGTTCATGTAAGCATATGTAATTTCAATAACATTAACTAGGCACTGATACACTCTATTCCGCCCATAGGAGTACTTGCCTTTGCTCTTAGAACGGTTGGCAAGGGTTTTTACGTTTGGCAAGGGTTTCTTTCTTCTGGTTGAAGAGAAAGCCCTGGCTCCTACAATGAATGGCCTCTCTCCTTATACTAACTTGTGAGCGATACCAATTTCAGAACAACCTCTAGGAATTCCATCATGAAAAAATCTAAAAAGGTATGACCTAGGACTTCATACAATATGCTTCATGATTACCCTTATGTGTTGGAGGTTATAGGGGATTTGGCTGGAGATAAAGTTTATAGAAAATTAACTCAGGATGTTTAACTTATTCCAACCAAGAAGTAATAGCATAGTAACAAAATTACAGAAACAAGAAATAAGCCAAAGGTGTAGCCTCCAAATTTTTCTCCTCTCTCAGATGTACCAAGTCAGCAGAAATTGAAGGTTGAAAAATGCAAACACCTGATGTCATTTAATGAAAAGAAGAAGCTTTGTCAGGATCTTGAACAATTACCAGATGAGATGGCGGTACCCATAATTACAATCTTAAGGAAGCACATTGGTCAAATTCAGAATGAGGAGGAAATTGAAGTTGATATTGATGATTTTGATGATGATTATTTATGGGAGCTACAAAACCTTGTTTTCAATTGCCTCAAAGAGATAGGCGAAGGCACCAGAAATACCCAGGCTTCAACAAGGCTTCCTAATCCTACGGTATGCTATCCTAGTGTTATGACTATCTTATATTTTAAATGTAGTCAAGAATGGCCATATCGTTATTTGGTTCTTTTCAATGTTCACCAATATTTGGTTTGTTTGTCCTTACGAGAGCCATTGACATTTTCTGTAGTAGCCTGTGAATGCTAGGGTTGTATCACAATTAGAGAGTCAGCCCACAAACATAGTTCAACAAGGTTTCCTCTTTATTCTAGCCATAATTTCAAGTTTCTATTTATTATTTTTCGATGCAATTTATGCATTTCGTTACCGTTGCTCATGTAAGCATATGTACATGTGTAGGTTGTGACCCTGGTGATGAATCTATTGATGTTGGTGGGGATGAGATGCCTGCAACAAAATTCCCTAGTGTTGATATTGAGAAAGAGACGACAATAGTTAGCATCCAATGTAGTAGATCAAGTAGTGATTATGGATCTTTCTCTAGTGGTATTGTCTTTGGACAGGAATTGAGCCTTTTGATGTTTCTCAAGTGGTATTCTGTTTTAGAGTTCATTCATTTACTTTGGTCATTCTTTTTTATCAGATTCTATTCTAATTTATGATTGTCTTATATTTTAAATGTAGTCAAGAATGGCCATATCGTCATTTGGTTCTTTTCAATATTCACCAATAGTTGGCTTGTTTGTCCTTACGAGAGCCACAAACATTTTCTATAGCAGCTTGTGAATGCTAGGGTTGTATCACAATTGGAGAGTCAGCCCAAAAACGTAGTCCAACAAGGTTTACTCTTTATTTTAGCCAGAATTTCAAGTTTCTACTTGTTCTTTTTAGAAGGAATTTATGCATTTTGTTACTGTTATTCATGTTAAGAATATGTACATGTGTAGGTTGTGATTGTTGCTCTGTGTTAAAATATGTAATTTGCTGTGCAACTTCAAGATATTGACGACTGAAGCTAGATTGATTAAAATTTGTGGTCTACTATCTAGTCCCATTGAGCATAGGCAGAGAAAGGAACAACAAACTCGGGGTAGAAATAAGAGAGCCAACGTACAAGGAGATGACAAATCAAGTTCAGATCAAGGAGGTACGCTAGAAAAAAAATATGGCAGTCTAGTGGTAGAGGCCATCAACAAGAGCTTGGTACAACAAGGTTAAAACAAAAACATTTCGATTATTTATGTTTGTCCAAGGGCTTGGTATATCAAGATAGACTCTTACTTGATTAGCCATAGATTTAACAGAAGCAGCAGAAAACCCACTCTATATGCAAAGGTAAATCTGTAAAGGCAAGTTCTAAATGTTTGGATTCAAAAGTACTAAGGCTTATTTAGCATGGACTAAAAGAGCCAACATTTCCAAAATTTGTAGTAGAAAATTATACCAAGCAAGCATGGGGCACTTTAGATATTGCTTACCAAGGTTGGGCAAAGTAGAAACAAAAAACTTGCATACTTATAGGAGGCGTTTTAGGAATTTAACTATGAAGGATTTTGAGTATGTTGATTAGTTTATGACTTCAATAGTGAATAAAGTAAACTAATCAAAAACACATGGTGAAGATATAATTGACTACAAGATTGTTGACCAGGTTTAAAAGAGGCTACCAATCAAATTTGTTGTTTTATTTGTTGTCATTGAAAAATCAAAGAATCTAGCATAGCTTTGCATAAATGAGCTAATGGGACCCCTGCTATCCCCTACGACAAGTATGAACAGAGATGATGACTCCTTGGAAGAATTCCTTCGAATCACAAGCATATGTCGATAGAGGTAGAAAAGGAACTACAGTAATTGGGTAGATATAACAGGTCCAACTCAGAAAGAGATGGGCATTCAAGGTCAAACCAAGGAGATACGCCACAAAACAACTCTAGGAGGTTAATAGTTTTTACTCAAAATAGAGTATGCAAGGTTCTTTTTCTTGTTGATTGAAAAACCCAGGGGACATAGGCTCTACATTTTAGAAATCGATAGCACAGCCTGTGTATTGGCCAATGTTCATTGTGGATTTGAGTATGTTAATCAATTTATGACTCTGGAAATGAATGTAGAGAACAAATCAGGAACATATAGTGAATATATAAGTGACCATAAGATTGTGGAGAAGGTTTTGAGGAGCCTGCAAATCAAATTTGATGTATTAGTAGTTGTCATTGAAAAGTCAAAGAACCTAGAAGTTCTTTCCAAAGATGAGCTTTTGGGATCCCTTCATGATCACTGGTTCTAAAGGTTGTAACAGAGGTTTGTGAACTAAAGAAAATTTGAGCCACTCTTGAGCAGCTCATAAGCTCTACAAATTAGAAAGTGATAGCACAGCCTGTGTATTGGCCAATGTTCATTGTGGATTTGAGTATGTTAATCAGTTCATGACTCTGGAAATGAATGCAGAGAACAAATCAGGAATGTATGGTGAATATATAAGTGACCATAAGATTGTTGAGAAGGTTTGAGGAGCCTGCAAATCAACAACTGTGCAATCAACGTTGAATCTAGACAATCCCGCTTAGTGCAACGCCACTCAACACATTTTCTCTTCTCAACAAACCCTACATGTTGATAGAAAAAGGCGAAACCCTACTTTTCTCTACACATATTCAATGTTTGCAGTTGCAGTTTCCTGTGCTAACCATAAATACACGATTCCACTGCCACCCACCATTTTATTCAAATTCCATATCTGAGATTATCAAGCAGTATTTGATTTAAAAATCATGTTACTAGAATTAGTTTTAGCAGAGTTATCCATCAATGATCTCAGTGATCATTGCCAACAAATGTTACATGTGAATATGCTTTCCACTGCTACACAGGAGATATATAATTATAGAAGCTATTCAAAAACCCCACAGGGTTACAGTGTATATAAACATAGAGTGGTACTTGAAATGTATTTACCTAGCGATTCATCAGGTGCGTTACTAAAAAATTTTGGTATACCCATGAAGCAGATGACACATTTGTCTGAGGAATATTATTCCTACAAGGCACCACTAGACTTTGCCCCTTTCAGATGGCCTAGGGTTTGTAAGTCATTGTAGACAGAAGAAGAATCAAGGGGCCATGTGCCTGCAAGCGCCCACAGTGCTATAACTTTACCTCCCTTGATTTCCACTAGAACTTTATCAACATCCCCCAAAGAAATTGGGGGCTATTTCAGTTGGAATCTCTCTCATTTAAATAGAGAATTGATTGAAGTCTTTGAGGGTTCTCTGTAGCGAGAAAATATGAAAAAGGCGAAACCCTATTTTTCTCTACACATACTCAATGTTTGCAGTTGCAGTTTCCTGTGCACACCATAAATACACGATTCCACTGAAACCACCATTTTATTCAAATGCCATATATGAGATTATCAAGCAGTATTTGATTTAAAAATCATGTTATTGGAATCAATTTTAGCAGAGTTATCCATCGATGATCTTAGTGATCATTGCCAACAAATGCTGCATGTGAATATGCTTGCCACTTCTACACAAGAGATATATAGCTGTAGAAGCTATTCAAAAACCCCACAAGGTTACAGTGTATATAAACACAGAGTGGTACTCGAAATGTATTTGCCTAGAGATTCATCAGGTGAGCTACTAAAAAATTCTGGTATACCCACGAAGCAGATGACACATTTGTCTGAGGAATATTATTCCTACAAGGCACCACTAGACTCTGCCCCTTTTAGATGGCCTAGGGTTTGTAAGTCAGTGTAGACAGAAGAAGAATCAAGGGGTCATGTGCCTGCAAGCACCCACAATGCTATAAATTTACCTCCCTCAATTTCCACTAGAACTTCATTAGCATCCCCCAAAGAAATTGGGGGCTATTTTAGTTGGAATCTCTCTCATTTAAATAGAGAATCGATTGAAGTCTTTGAGGGTTCTCTACAACGAGAAAATATGAATGACTACCAGGATGAGGATATAATTGAATGAATGCACACAAAGCTGAATTCTTTCCTATGAGTGGTACCTCAGAGCCCCCTGTAAGTCCCAAATTGTCATCATTAATTCTGGCAACCAATTCCAATAGCCTTGATCTAGTTAGCCCATCATTCAATGACACCCCCCAATCCCATGTGGTTCCTGAGCTGAAGGTTTCGGCTCCATCCAACTCTTTTCCCGGGCTTTGTATATAGAAAAACTCTGACAATAATGTTACAGATTCGGCAGAAGATGAAGATCATTCAATCAAGAATAACAATGTCAAAATTACACTGACGCCTTTCAGTCCTGCAAAGATTGCCTACACAAATTCACTTTGGGGTGTATTTTCTTGTAGTTCCTTGGGCAAATGTTTTGCGGCAAATCGTTGAAACAACAGATGGAAAATGTCAAGCAACCAGTGCCGGCAATTATGCGACAGAGCAAAGACGAGAAATTATGTTGTAGTTCTCAAGGTGTGAAAGATGATGCCCCTTCGGTTGAGTGCGAAGAAAATGAGTCAGTATTCATGTCCAGTGTAATCGTGGAGGTGTTCAGATTTTTTTTCATTCTTTTTATTAATACAAAAAGAGAGTACATGATTTGGTATCTGGCTATAAGTTTTTTTTATATCTCTTGTGTCTATTTTCTTTCTACTGCTTTAAAGATTCTTTCTGTGATCTATCTTATATTCAGCCATATCAAATTAAACTACTTATTGTCCAAAAGACACAAATTTATAGCATGTGTATCCAACATTTTAACCTTCGATCAATTCCAATTTATTTAAGTTAATTATGTGAAATAGATTTATGTGGCAATACTACTAATAATAAAAATTCTATTTTATTAATGACTAGAATTTTTATTATTGAAAAGTTATTGGTTTAAATTTTCTTCACACTATGTGGGTTAGGTTTTTTATTTGACCTGGTAGAAAGTGATTTATTTGGGTGAATTTGCCTAAAACAATATTCCATGGTTGTAGTCATCTATTTCTAGGACCAACCTTGAACAAACAAAAAAAAACTAATAAATTAGTATAGATCTATATTAACTCCACATCTACCAAGGACCCAGAGAGATCATGTTGAATGCAAAATTTTATACTAGAAAAATTTGATTCTTATAAAAGATTAATAAGTTTGCAATTAAGATAGATATTTGGAATTAAGATAGATATATATTAGTATTATATTAATAATATTATTTATATTAAATTTCACATTTCTATATTTAAAAATATTTTTATTTTTAATTTATTAAAACCATGCCGATGTGATAGTTAGAAGTACTATTATAATAATATATAATATATATATATATAAATATATATATATATATATATGAATGAACATTTTAACTTGAAAAAACATTAATATTCTAATTATTGTTAAAAAATAATTTTAAAACATTTGATTGGACCAAGGTTTATTTGAAAACCTTGATACTGTATAATAATGCCATATGCTATGTGGATAACTGTCTAGATTATTTTATGTCATAATTGAAAATATGGTTACAATATTTATGTATGATTTTTAGATACTTGTATAATGATTTTTTATTCTTAAATTTTGCATAAAACAATCCAAAAATAAAATCTTTAAAAATAACTCATACTCAAGTAAATAACATCTTTACTATGAGTTAACAAAGTATAAATTTGACACCACTTTGTCAAATAATTTTTTTACTTTATTTGATTTTTATTTTACCTATTATTTACATATCTTTTACCCTTCCACCAAATAATATCATAAATTTATATGATTTACATTGCTTTAAAAAAGGCCAAACATATTTAACTATATTCATTTCTCTTTCTAAACTATACTATTTATAAATTGGGACGTTCATTTCTTTATCACATGATAAATAAATTCAAAATATCAAGATTGAAAATTTAATTTTATAAATTGGGAAATTCAAAATATCAAGATTGAAAATTTAATTTTATAGATTGGGATGAGTCCCTTGTGCTTGCATTTTTTTATTATAATTTGTGATATGAATATTAAAACCTATTATTTTTTTTTATATTAAAAACTTAATTTGCTATATTCATTCCTATTTCCAAACTATTTTATTTATAAAGTGGGACGTGCATTTCTTTATCACATGATAAATAAATTCAAAAATTCCAGATTGAAAATTTAATTTTATTGATTGGGATGGGTCCCTTGTGCTTGTATTTCTTTATTATAATTTACAATGTGAATATTGAAACTTATTTTCATTTCTTATATTTAAAACTTAATTTGCATTTTATATTGAAACATAGTTTGTGATGTAAATATAAATATTAAAACTTAATTAGTGATATAAATATTAAAAATTAGTTCATATAGATTTAATTGGGTTTTAATATTTATTTCACTACTAACTGGATTTTAATATTATATTAATATATAATTGGATTTATATAAATTAATAACGGATTTTCAATATTTATAGAATGTTATAATTATATTTAAAATATTAAACATTAAAAGAGAATACCAACATCCAATAAAAAATAAAAAATGAACTGCAAGAATTTTATATAATTCAAAAAAAAATATTACTATTAAATTAAAAAGATATGATAAAAAATATAATTTAAATCGATTATCCAATATCTAAATCAATATTTGTAATTAGTTTTTATTTTATTTTTTTTTGTTATTTAAAATAGCTTTCATTAGATTTTCAAAATAGTATAGCATACAAAAATGATCTCAAGAGTCCTCGTTGTCGGTTGTCTCATTTTGATGATTTTTTGAGATTGGGAGTTGGAGAATATCAGGAAAGACAATTTTCATACATTATTTCTGGAGGGCATTGTGGCCTTAGCATATTAGAAGTAACACAAAAAGAGGCCTGAAATGACAACATCATAACAAGGAGGGGGATGGGGGGACATTACAAGGGGAGCTGCAAAATAACTAACATTATCATGAATATGGAAGTCAATATATTCCACCCGTGCTTCCTAGCTATGGAGGTGCTCATTTTTGCAGCGTTGACTGTGCCAAAGATTGTCCAACTGCTACAAAATTTCATTTTGACTATATTGAATATCATCAAGATAGGCTACAATGTCATTAGGTCTTCATACCTGTGGTCCTTGAGAATGTCAAAGTTAAGTTGCATGTGACGTAGTTGCTCTGCAATGGATTCCATGGAAGCTGGGGCCATAAGGTGGGCTGGCGAACTAGCTGAAGAAATTTCCTTAGCGTCCTCTATTTCATGGCTAGTCGAGTTGGCAGAGGACGAATGGTGACCTGGCTCAGGATGCCTAGTCTGGGCATGATGGCCCCTCCCATGGTGAGGGCAACCCCGTTGGTGTGGCATGCTGCAAGTAATGTTGGTTGACAGAACGCTATAGGGGGAGCTCACAGAGAGACCTAGAGTGAACCTGCACAAAACAAAAGCCTGCATACTACCACAAACCCACTGTGACGAACAAGTATTAATCATGAAACTAACACCACAACCAGAGAGGCGAGACGGGTAAGATTTTACCCAAACCGGGTAATGAAGTGGAGCAATCTCCGTATACAACCCCAAAGCTTGACACAATAGGAAACGTGACCCCAATTATGAAAGAAAAGACTATCGTTATCTTCGGGCTAGAGAGGAGACCTAAACCCATAACATGATTTACCAGAGACCATAATGATACCCATGTAGCTGTGAAGACCAACAAGATTCCTTAAGAACGAAGTGGAACAAGAATTTGCCACAGGAGTGAAAAGGGCTTATAGCGATTGAATGCATGGAAAATACACCAAACCGCAACTATCTGGGTGCTTGGATCCCAAGGGCAGATCAAGAGACATATCCCAAACCACAACCGAAAACTGCAGTCATCTTCTGCACTCCTCACCCAAGATCGAAACCCTAGTGAGGTACCATAGACCCAGATTCAGACACTTCTACTCGCCTTCCAGCCCAAATGAATTTCCCATACTGCCAAACTGAAGCAGACTACTTGCCAAACTCTGAATTTAACCGCAAATTGCATGAGGAAGATCATCTTATAGGAGGAAAGAATGTTAGGACAACTTATGGTAGGGCAGTTAATACCCACATGGAGGAGGAGCAGGGCCCGATGGCCTTTCGTGCAACACTTGTGCTTTGGCATGAGTACCCCCATATGGGGCTTTAATTTGATATTAATATTTTCCTCCATTTTTTCCAGTTTGAAAGCATCGAAATCACTGATAAAAAATAATTTCGATGCTTTCAAACTGGAAAAAATGGAGTCAACGGTGAACTTCTGAATATCCATACTAGCCACAAAAACTTTTGCATCCTCGTATGAATTTCTATGATCATATAATCTTTTGATACATCTTTTTTTTGCATAACACATTTATGCTAATAGATAATGGTTAACAAAAAATGCATTTTGGTATATGCGACCACGCCAGGAAACACGACTAAATAAATCTCGAATTAATATTATTATGCTTCCTTGTGCGGATCATTTATTGTGAAAAAGAGATTATGTGTAGAATAACTTTTACGTCATGCATTTTGAAGCTCCATATACATTTCCCGATAGCACAAATCAATACCAATGTTTAACGATATGCTTTAACGTCAATAAATAAAAGTTAATTAAGGGTTTTCATTATAAGATTAAATGTAAACTATTTTGACATTTTTCCGCTGATCAATTTGGTATTTCCCCATCTTTGATTTTGAGCTAGTAGTAGGATGAGCCATTGTTATTTATATGATTATTATATAGAGATAATTCACACTATGTATACAACATTAATAGAGCCATGGAATCATTTTTTGTTAGTTTTAAGTGATTGCGTCTATACAGATATTTTTATACCATCGTATTGAATGCATATATAATAATGCACATGATCACAATGAATTCATATTTATTTTATTTTGTAAATTCCTACTACTTAGTATATGTATATCAACAATATTAAAGCAATAATAGTTAGCAAAATAGAAGAAGGAAATAATTTTCGACTTTCGAGATATATTTTACCACCTACCGTTAATGTTCAATTTGGTAATTTCAATTGCTATTTATTGAAAGTATTAAACTTGTCGATAAATCTATGAATCAAATCATAATCTAGTAATGAATAAGAAAAATGGTAGTAAGAACAATTGGAATTGGATCAAGTTAAGTCATGATTAATAACATTAGTAAATGAAAACCTTTGTCAGAAATGATGGGAAAATGTATAGGCAACCAACTGGAACTGTTATGACAATTATCTTTGTACTGTGATCTTGAAAACTGCGTATCAGACTATTCATAAATCAAGTTTTGTTCAACGTGTTTCATACTCTATCAAAATAAAATGAATCAACAATGATTTAGTGGTGGGACCAACTCAGTAACCAAATCAATTGGTGATAGAAGTAGCTGAGCACATATGTGAAAAATATTTATTTCTTTTGTTCACCATTATTGTTGACAATTTCAAACCTAGTTTTCATAATCACAAATATTATTTTGTTGTTGTTTAAAATCAATTTTTTTACTACATATATGGGTTTAGCCATTTCAAAAACTTGTGCGACACTCAGATTGTTTAGAAAACTCAACCCAAATTCATGATTCCAAGAAATTCTCACCATATTTTCAACAATTTAAACTGACAAATGCATAGGAAAACCTTTCAAAATGTAGAATAGGTAGATAATGACCTTATATTGTATTGCAAATTTCTATTTGTAATGACACATATTTCAACGATATTAAAACAAGAGAAAAATGTGCATTAAGTGGAAAAGATGTCTTCGAAATATTATGCTTATTTCCATTACTTCTCTTAAATGTTGGCAACAATTGGTAATTGGGACTAAAGCAGAAAATTTTGAGATTAGGTGAGATTGGGAGCGAAAATAAGTACTAGATAAAAAAAAACAAGTTATTCACACTTATACAATCAACCAAGTGGTATTTGAATATGCCAATGAAAGACAAAAGAAACAAATAAATTTGCAGTTGTGAATACTTTCTTGGGCTCACAATTGGGCAGAGGCAGCATTATCCAACAATTCCTTTTGTCAATTTCTTAGGTTCTTTTACATTTTTTTCCCTCCAACGTATTTATTTTTTTGTAGAATTGTCTAGTGAATTCTATTTTCTTTTTTCGCATCTTATGAACACAATAACTTGAGAAATTTTTTTGGCAAATGATTCAGCAAATGCAATAGTCATTACATCTTATCAACTATATCAAATGCAACACAAATTCCATTTTATCAATTTATTATTGCTTTCTCTTTTCCCTCTACTATTTGCATATGCTTTGCCCTAATAACCTAGATTGCATTTGAACAAAAAACCAATGAAATTTTTGCATCTCATAATGTGCAAGCAAATAGTTTATCTAAATATTTGTCTAATTCAAAATATGTTTACACATCAAAAATTATGGCAGAGAATCAAATATCAAATATTGGAAATGGATGCTTAAAGAGTTGCACAAGTGACCAACATCAACAGGGAAGAAATGTAGAGGCATAGAGCTCTAAATATTACATAACAATCTTCAACTTCCACACCAGGTATTGTTGCAACCTCGTACTCGAGTCTAAGAAAGAGAAAAATTCCTGGTACTGGAAAACTGGTTCATGTTAAGTTATTAGGTCATTGAGATGAGGAAGATAATATTCATAAATACTTTCCAGACAAAATGCATATGGTTCAAATAGCCAAGTACAAAATTTTTGTAAATAGAGAAAGCATTCAATAGGCTATATACGTGGAAAACGGTAGTCACATACCACTTGACTGGGTTACCACTTATTTAGCAAAGAATCTGAAGACAATGGAGAAAATTTAAGAAGAGGACATTATTTTCGATGAACATCTTGTGACATTGAAAAATGTAAATTATGACAAAGCCACAAAAAAATTGAGATTTGAAAAGGTAAATTTGAAAATGAAAAGAGTATCCGTGAAGAACAGGTGGCTATTGATTTATCTAATGTTGATGCAAATGGGCTCATGGGATTGCATGAATCTACCACTAATGTAGTTTTTTAGTTTGTTACAAAAGTGACTGCAGAAAATCTTAGAATGAAAAGGAGATTAAAAGTACTAGAATCCATTGTAAATCCATATCCTCTATTAATTACTCCACTGGTAGTACAATCACCTTCATTGTTAAGTTTTTCTGCTGCAACACCAGAAACATCTAACAAGGATACCAAGCTACTTAATGTAGTGAAGCCACATGTCATCAATAACATATGCCAAAGATTAGAAATTATTGGTGATGCATGCCAAGCAATTTTCGATTTAATGTGTTTGCAACAACAAATGATAACATTTATGATTTGGTTAACAAAAATCTTGAGGATTATAGAAAATTTGCTAGCAATGATTTAGTTACTTTTATCCAAATACTTGTAGCACTACTTTCTGATATCACAAAACAAAACCAACAACTTCTAGATGCTAATCGAATAAAGAAATCAGAAGTTGGATGGGTGGAGAGGATCAATACATTTAAGGATACCATTTCTGACTATTGTAAGCCAGGAAAGAGGAGAAGTGATGCATATCTTAGTGCAATATAAACTATAAAACGCTTAGAGAGTCTGCACATCCTGCACGATTTTGAATTAATTTCAAGTGACACGTTAAAAGATGTATTGGACCGAAAAAAATAGAGAATGATGTTCAATTTTGATAGCATCGCTAATTTTATTATAGAACACATTAACACATGGCTAATTACTTTTGCTAAATTCAATAAGAAGAACTTCATCTTGGTTTCCCAGGTGCAAGAAGTTAGTAAAATTGAAAAATATATTTTCACTAAAAACGTGAAAATGGGAATTACAGTTGCTCTTGAAAGGATTACATTAAAACAATGGTTCATTTGTGAAACAATTCACCGGCTCATAACACATATAACAAAAGCATAGTCATGACAAACGGTTTTGCATACTGTAAGTATTTTCAAATTGTTCAACGTTCGATTTTTTGTTAGCTAATATAAGAGAATTTTATGTTATGGGGATATTTTCTAATTACTATATACAAATTGTTGTTTTCTGGTTGTAGATGCCTTTTTTTTACATTTTATGGAAGCGCAATCCCAATTTTTGCTAGAACAAATGCATTTACTTTATAGTTTTCATTGCACAATTTCAAATTTGTTCGATAACTTTGTCTTTAATTACTATGTTTTGAATAAAATCTCGTAGATATCTAAATTATGGCTATGGTAATTGACATTTGATTCTGAATATAATTATTATTGAATCTAACTCTGTGTCAATGTTATGATAATGTTTCCTATAAATTTCCAAAGATATGCTTTCATATTTTCTATTATATTTAGTGTTGTTTTGTTTCTTTAAATGAAATTTAACATTTGAAAATAGTTTTGGATCTTAGACATATGCCTCTTAGTAATAGAATACCAACATAATGTCTTCAAAACTGAACATATTTCATTCAAAAGAATACAAAAATATAGAGAAAATTTTCATTGTAGTTAATCCACACTACCATGTTTTGCATAATCCAAGTTTGCTTTAACGGTGCCAATGCATATTAATTAATTAATTATGTGTCCAACAAACCATTTTTGTAGAAATTCCTTGTAGATTCATCCTGTTAGTCGTAATTTACTAAAACAATTAAACGATCATGAAATCACGAAGCATACAAGAGAAATAATTCAATTGACACATTACAAAATAATTCCCTGGGGAAATCCATAGCTAAAAACCCCTGCTATCTTTATATTGCATTAGTTAGAAAATATGAGAAGATTACAATGATTTTCTCAAGCCCGGGCAACCTCTGCACTATCTCTATCTGTCTGAGTACTTCCTAGATAAGCCC
Source organism: Pinus taeda (assembly GCA_000404065.3). Taxonomy (NCBI): domain Eukaryota; kingdom Viridiplantae; phylum Streptophyta; class Pinopsida; order Pinales; family Pinaceae; genus Pinus; species Pinus taeda. The sequence continues at coordinate 101,644 of APFE030697372.1, forward strand.
AGGTTAATACTTAACCAATTTTATGCTTTCCCAAGTCCCTATTTCCTTATGTTGTTTCCTTGGGAATTAGCCCCCTATTAATAGGGAAATTCCTCAATTGGAATTGCGCAATCCTCATAGTCCTTCCTCTGATTGCATGCACCACTTGTATAATTAAGATGATTATACAATTGACATTACATTGTCCATGAACTCCAATCTCAACTAGCTAACTATCAGATCTAGCATTCATGAGTTATTTATGAGTGAATTATCAGTTTACTGGTTGATCACTATAGGCAAAACCACACTACTAGACCTCCCACTAGTTCCTCCAATGGTTGGAACTAGTTTAATTGACTTTAACTCAGTTAAAATGAATGAATTAATTAGAACTCAAAATAAACTCAACCATGGCTCCTATAATGCAGGAGATACTCTACATTACTCAAGTTAGACCCTCAACTCAAATTAACTGAGCCAACTAAGTCAAATCAACTTAGTTAACTAATACAAGTTGTCATGAGATGTGGAATTACAATTTTATTCCCAATTATATTCAAGGATAAAATTAAATTAGGATTTTCTTATTGCATTTTTAGCACTCCCTCTTAAAAAGAAAGGGATTATCTGCTACCCCAATCCTACCTCTATGAAACTTGAATTTACATCTTGAAAATTCCTTTTTCAAAATATCTGCATCATTTTTCTCTATAGGAATGTAGTCCAACAACATGATTCTCCTCTACACACATTCTCATAGATGGTGATACCACATGTTGATATTCTTGGACCGATCATGCAAAACTTGATTCTCAAAGAGTTATACAACACTGATTGTCACAATAAATCACTATAGGATCCATCTGCTGACCAAATAACCCAACAAGGATTGTCCTCATCCAGATAGCCTCACAAGATTCTTGAATAGCAATAATGTACTCTACTTTTGTTGAACTGAGTGCAACTTATATTTGCTTCCTGTTGTACCAAGAAATTGTTTCTGACCTAATACTAAAGATTCCCCTAATGTACTCTTCCTATCGGATGGACTCCCTGCCCAATATGCATCTGTGAAGCCTTGAAGCTTCTCTCCCTCTGTCTGTATGTACCAAAGACCAAACTGAGTGGTGCCTTTGAGGTATCTCAACACATGTTTATCTGCCTACCAATAGAGTTTGGTTGGCTTAACCATTGCTTGAATAAGTTGTTTAACTGAAAAACATATGTCTGGTTGTGTGTTCACCAAGTACATAAGTGAACCCCGAAGCTTCCTGTAAATAGTAGCCTCCACTACTTCACCTGAAGTAGTATCTTCCTTACTCCAATCCCTTGCTAGATGAGTCTCCATGGGTTTACAGCTCTCCATGTGGAACTTTTTTAGTATCTTGTTGGCATACTTTCCCTTAGAGACAAATGATTTGTCATCTCCTTTCCATACTTCCATACCAAGGAAATAATGTATGAGGCCTAAGTCCTTTATCTTGAATTATCTTGCAAGATCCTCTTTGCAAGATTTTACCATCTTGTCACCACCCGTTAGAATTACAACATCGACATATAATACTATAATAAAAAATTTAGCTTCAAACACAATATGGTAAAGGTTCACATTTGCTTCAATTTTGGCGAAGCCCAACCTGGTGAAATAATTTTCAATCCTGGTGTACTAAGCCTGGGGTGCTTGTTTCAATCCATACAATGCTCACTTGAATCTACACACATGCAACTCTCTGTTGAAGGTCTCAAATCCTTCGAGTTGCTCAATGTACACCTCTTCCTCAATCACACAATTGAGGAATGTTGTCTTGACATCCATATGATGTATTTTCCATCCCATCTACGCCAAAAATGCTAGAATAGATCTTTTTGAAGAGTACCTTGCTGCTAGAAACAATTTCTTCTTGTAATCCATTCCCTCCACTTGAGAGAACCTGCTAGTAACTGTAGAAATTTCACTTGTCGAACAAACTAATATATGAAATGTCCTAAAGCATAATACTTGTTCTACTTCTACAAAACATTAAGTGGAAGTATAATCGAATTCATGAGCAACATCAAGTAGAAACATGCATAACTGATCAAGAGAAATAATCACACATAACACAAGATATATCTAGGTGAAAGCACCAACATAAAACCCCAACCATGTATTATCAATCAAGTGGAAATCCTCTTCACAATACAAAAAGAATCAGCTCTAAAGCTATCCAGTTCTCAATTAACTATGAAGATATGAAGATATGTCTCATGAACCAACCAAGCCTGTATATAAAGGTTTTACCTATGGTCCAATCCTTATTTCCTTGCACATTTTGCTTAGGAAATAATAGCAAAAGCATATGCAATTAATTCCAAACATACCAAGTCAACCTATGGTCCAACTATGCAATCTTTGAGGACACTAGTTCCTCAACCATGCAAAAATTACTTACTAGAAATAGTCAAGCATATGATAGTACACTATCCCACATCTGATCTCAACTGGGTCTCTAACAGAACTGACATGCAATAGTTATCCATGAGTGAAACCTCAGTTATCTAAAATAATAGTTGTCACATGCATGCAAGCATTAACAAACTATATTTTATTATGTTAACAACTTGTTAAAATAATCTAACTGGACCTGACTAGTTATAACTAAGTCAACTGATTCTCTCATTATAGAACTCATACTTATTCCCTCAATCAGTGGAGGAAATTAAGGATAAATTCCTCAATCAGTGGGACAACTCATGTGCATGCTCACAAAGGCTTCAAATTCGAATTTCTTTTACTAGTTAACTCAACTGAATTAATTTAATTAATATTTCCAACTGATGTTAAGACCAAAATTAATTTTACTTCCTATAGATAGACTAAGGACTGCTATAAATAGGAAGGGACCCAGAAATGTTATTTTTAGAACTTTCTATTTTTATCAATTTCACCTCTCACCCAAGGTGGCCAATGACCTCACTGGCGAGACAACTATTTTTAGACATGCTATTTTTAGCAGGTCTATTTTTAGCACATTCTAAATTTAACATTTCTTGTTGCACATTTTTCAACACTCCCTCTCAACAATAAAGGCTTCCTCTTGCACTGATCCTGTAACTTGGAAAATGTTTCTGCATGCAACACATCTACCCAGTCCACTTGCTCCAACAACACTTGGAACAAAAACACTCCCAACTGACCACTCTGTTGGGCTAGGAACATACTCTGATGCTGAAGCTCTAGTTGCTACTGACAAGTGCTCCCTCTCTGACATCTACGCTACTGCAACATCTCCATGCCTCTTGCACCATTGCACACCTCTCTGTGCCACCTAGCACTATGCAAAACACTTGTGCCTCTTGCATTGCTGCAGCCTGCTAGCTATGCACTGTCTTGGGATTCCCTGCACTATCACTCTCTCTGTCGCTCCATTCGCATCTGTCTTTACCCAATCAGTAAATTCCTGCTACTCCAAATCGGGGCTCCCGTAGCAAGGTCTCATCCAAGAGGTTGGGTTCCTCAAGGATCCTACCCCTCCTCCTTGGGATGATCACTCTATATTGCCCCACCTCCTACATAGAGGTATGGCTACATGTGATCCCTCTGCCCACCTGGCTCGAAGTTTCCCCCTACTAGAGGTCTCAGCATGAGTAGATGTCTCTACTCGATCTCCTCTTAACTTCCCTTGTTGTGGCTGCTCCACAATCTCTTGAAGCTACTGCACCAATCATGGCTCCTTCACAATCATTTGAGACTTCTTCTAGCTCTGCATGTTGAGAGGTAATATACCTTCCCTCTCAACCACCAAGTCTCCATCAGTTTCCTTGATTCTCAAGGCTTTGCATGCATCTTGAACCTCAAGAGCATATAGGTTCTTGACCCGTGAACCAATCTACTTCACCTATCTAGTGATGATGTGTCTAAGGAAAACCTTTCCCTTACTGAAGACTACATCATAGCCTTTGTCTTCCAGCGTCACAATCGACACCAAGTTTCTCTTTAGTCTTGGTACATACCTGACATTGGTCAAGGTAAGGCGAGATCCATGCCCCCTCTAAAAAATAACCATGCCTACACCTGAGACACTATACTTCTCATCATTACCCATCACTATGAGTATCTAGAGATCTTTCTCCTCCAAAGTACTGAATAAACTCTTGTCATCAGTCATGTGGAAAGAAACTCCACTATCAAGAAACCAACCACTTCCCACCATGGATGAAACCTTGCATGTGAAGAGTGTGAAATCCAACTCAAACTGTGAAGCAAGTGCCTCACCTTCAGATCCTTCCCTGGATCCCTTCTTGGATTTCCTCCATGGACAATTTGCAGCATGATGGCCCACCTCATGACAATAAAAGCATCACACTTTCGATTTGTCAACCTTCTTCCCATCATTGGAAGAACTAGATTCAGAAAGAGAAACCTTCTCCTTCCCCTTCTTCACCTTACTCGCTAAGGCACAATTCTCCTCATCATTCATGGGTGAAGAACTATCTCTGGTGCTCTGTTTGATCTCCTCCTGCATCAAATTTGACCATAGTTGTTCCCAATCTGGCAATTTCTCCCTTCCATTCATTGAGTCGTGGTAGCTATGCCAGCTCTTAGGAAGGCCAAGGAGTGCTAGACTCACCATATCCTCATCCAATGTCATGACCCCTACACTTGCAAGCTCATCCTTGCATGTGATGAGCTTGGTTAGATACATAGAGATCGTCTCATCCCTTTCACACTTGATCTTCCGAAGTTTGTCCTTCAATGCTAGCTTCCTCTGATCACTACTATTTTGATATAAACCTTTCACTGTTTTCCACATTGCATGCGAAGTCTCCTTCCCATGGAGGCTCAAGACAATGTGATCTTGCACTCCCTCCAAGAGAATTCTCCTAGCTCTAGCCACACACTTCCTCCATTCCACCTGCTCAGTTTTGTCAGTAGGCTTAGGGATTTCTTGATCAATGAAATCCTTAAGACCAATATCTTGCAAAACTTCGTCCATGTGATCCTTCTAAGCTATATAGTTTGAGTTGCCATCAAGGGCATACTCAAGCCTAAAACCATTGAACGCCATCGATGAAATAGATGTGATAAGAACTTGAGATCTATATCCTGAATAATAAACTTCGAATTTCTCTTCCTAGTATATTGTTCTTGCTTGATCACCTGTGCTCTGATACCATGTAGAAATTTCACTTGTAGAACAAACCAATATATGCAATGTCTTAAAACATAATACTTGTTCTGCTTCTACAAAACATTAAGCGGAAGCATAATTGAATTCATGAGCAACATCAAGTAGAAACATGCATAACTGATTAAGATAAATAATCACACATAATACAAGATATATCTAGGGGAAAGCACCAGCATAAAACCCCAACCATGTATTATCAATCAAGTGGAAATCCTCTTCACAATACAAAAAGAATAAGCTCTCAAGCTATCCAGTTCTCAATGAGCTATGAAGATATGAAGATATGTCTCATGAACCAACCAAGCCCTAAAAGGCTTTACCTATGGTCTAATCCCTATTTTCTTGCACAATCTGCTTAGGAAATAATAGCAAAAACATATGAAATTAATTCCAAACATACCAAGTCAACATATGGTCTAACTGCGCAATCTTTGAGGACACTAGTTCCTCAACCATGCAAAAACTACTTACTAAAAATAGTCAAGCATCTGGTAGTACACTATCCCACATCTGATCTCAAATGGGTCTCTGATAGAACTGACATGCAACAGTATCCATGAGTTAATCCTCAGTTATCTAAAATAATAGTTGTCACATGCATGCACGCATTAACAAACTATATTTTATTATTTTAACAACTTGTTAAAATAATCTAACGAGACTTGACTAGCTAAAACTAAGTCAATTGATTCTCTCATTGTAGAACTCATACTTATTCCCTCAATCAGTGGAGGAAATTAAGGATAAATTCCTCAATCAGTGGGACAACTCATGTGCATGTTCACAAAGACTTCAAATTCGAATTTCCTTAACTAATTAACTCAAATGAATTAATTAATTAATATTTCCAACTACTATTAAGACCAAAATTAATTTTACTTCATATAGATAAACTAGGGAATGCTATAAATAGGAAGGGACCTAGAAATGCTATTTTTAGAACTTTCTATTTTTAGCAGTTTCACCTCTCACCCAAGGTGGCCAATGACCTCACTGGCCAAACTGCTATTCTTAGACATGTTATTTTTACCAGGTCTATTTTTAGCACATTCTAAATTTAACATTTCTTGTTGCACATTTTTCAACAACAACAAATCTTGCCTTGTGTTTCTTCACACTCCCATATGTTGTTTGATTTACCTTGTAAATTCATCTGGAACTCATCATTGACTTGTCTACTAGCCTTGGGACCACTTCCCAAACACTATTTCTGATAATGGAGTCATACTCCTCTACCATGGCATCAACCCATACTAGTTTCTACACTGCTTCCTCGAATTAGGATGGTTCAATCTCTACACTCTCATTCATCAGAGCCATGTAGCTAGTGTACTAATATGTTGACCTCCTCTACTTGCGCTGTGATGTGGGTGCTCCCACATTCTCTCTAGCATCATGCATCAATCTGTTAGCCTCTTTGGTGCACCTCCTACCATCTCTGGAAGTCTCTGCATGAGTGGGTGCTTCCACTCTCTGCTCCTCTGCATGTGGATGCTCCACATCATCCTAATGTTATTCCTTTGGAGCTAAAAGCTCCTCATCTGCATGTAATTGAAGCTCCCTCTCAAAGGAACATCTCATGGCCTTATCTTCATCAGAATTAACATCTCTACAAACCACTATCATCCTATGAGATGGAAGGTACACCCGATAGTTGTGAGGTGTATCAATGTACCCCACAAATATGCCCAACTCATATGTTGGTTCTACATTTTTCCTTGCATCCCTATTAACATGATAGTAGACTGATGAACCAAAGATATTGAAGTGTACCACATCTAGTTTCTTACTTGAAAAAGCTTCTTCTAGTGTACTCATCCTGAGAATCTGATGAGGACTTATGTTCTGCACATATATAATTTTGTTGCATGCTTCATCCCACAAGTGAAACAGTAGGCCCTGATCATGTAACATTGCTTGCGCTGCTCCCACAATACTTTTGTTCTTCCTTTTAGCTACCCCATTCTTCTATGGGTGATGGGGGTGCTATTAACTCCTGCCGAATGCCTTTTGATGAACAAAAATTCTTGAATTCATTCGACACATATTCTCCATCGTTATCACTCATAAGAGCTTTAGCTTTCCTTCCAGTGCCTTTCTCAACAAGTGCTTTAAATTCAAAAAATTTAGTGAACGTCTGATCTTTCTTCTACATGAAGAAAATCTAACACTTACGAGAAAAATCATCTACAAATATTACATAATACTTGTGCTTGGTCGTGGAGGCTATCGAGAATGGTCCAAACACATCTAGGTGAACCCTTTCAAGAATTGCTTGCACTCGACTGTCCTTATCATGAAAGGTAGATTTGGTGTACTTCCCCAATGTACACCCTTTTCATGTGTCTCTCTGCTCTAGTGTACCCTTGTGAAGTCCTTTAGAAATTTGTTGCATGATCTTCAAAGCTTCATGGTGCAAGTAACCCAATATTCTATGCAAAATCTCACCGATGTCTCGACTCTGCACCTTCTAAGCTTTTGTGCACAAAGAAACATAATCTTCTCCCTCCAATTTGATGCGATTCTTCACATGAATCTTGATCCTCTTCACTTGTCTTGAGGTTATGTGATGAAGGAAATCCTTTTCTTTGCTAAACATCACATTGTAGCCACGGTCCTCCAACATGGAAATTGAAACCAAATTCTTCTTCAAACCTAGAACATACATGACATCTTTTAATGTGAGAGGAGAACTAGAATCCCTCTAAAAGGTAACAATATTGATGTCGATCACACTATACCTCCCATCATCTCCCATTTCGATGTACATTTGGAGGTCCTTATCTTCCAAGTCACTGAAGAATTCTTTGTTGTCGATCATATGGAATGAGGATCCATTATCTAGATACCACACACTACCCATTACCAATGTCACCATGCAAGCAATCAGAGTGAAATCCAGCTCAAATTCTGAAGCAATAGCTTCACCTGCCTCTCCTTCTAAGGGCTTCTTGTCAGCCTTCTTGTGTAGACACTTTGTGGCATAATGTCCTAGATCGTGACAATGAAAACATTTAATCTTCGACATGTCATTCTTCTTACCACCTTGACTAGAATATGATTTGGAATGGGATGACTTACCTTTCCCTTTCTTCGCCTTTCTAGCTAAGACACAATTATCCTCCTCATCATGCTTGGATAAGGATCCATCTTTGGTGTTTCGTGGGATCTCTTCTTGCACCAAATCAGACCAAAAACACTCCCACTTTGATAGCTTCTCCCTCCCATTTACTGAGTCCTGGTAGCTGTGCCAGCTCTTGGGAAGGCCTAGAAGTGTGAGGATGACAAAATATTCTTTAGTAACTGTCACAAAAACACTTCCAAGCTCATCCTGACATTGGGTGAACTTGGTAAAGTACTTCAGTATTGTGTCTCCCTTCTCCATCTTGATTTATCTGAGCTTGTCCTTCAGTGCCAACTTCCTATTGTCACTGCTATTTTGAAATAGGTCTATCAATGCCTTCCACATTGCATATGGAGTCTCCTTACCATGGAGGTTTGAGACAATATGATCTCGAAATCCTTGTAAGATAATCCTTCTCGCCTTTGCAACAAATTTTCTCCACTCTTCTAGATCTTGAACATCAGTTGCTAAAAGCTTAGGAATATCTTTGTCTAGGAATTCCGTAAGCTCATTGTCTTCCAACACTACCTCCATCATATCCTTCCAATAATATAATTTGAACTACCCTCAAGGGAATATTCAAGTCTCAATCCGTAGAATGACATCCCTTTGGCTCTGAATTATGATATTGCCAATTTGATTTCACCTACAAACGACAAACTCATATTCTCCTCTTCTAGAGTGATTTTGGATCTGATACTATGTAGAGATTCCTTGTAGATTCAAACTGCTAATTTTAATTTACTAAAAAAATAAACTTTAATATACTCTACCAAATATGGAACGAATTAAATGATCGCGAAATCATGAAGCATACAAGAGAAAGAATTCAATCAACACATTACACAATTCTTTCCTAGGGAAAACCACAACTAAAAAACCTTGCTCTCTGTATATTGCATTAGTTAGAAAATATGAGAAGATTACAATGATTTTCTTAGGCCCAAGCAACCACTACACTATATCTCTCTATCTCATTGCTTCCTAGACAAGCCCAAGCCAATACTTAAGCAATTTTCTACTTACCCAAGTCCCTATTTGCTTGCATTGTTGCCTAGGGAATTATCCCCTTATTAATTAGGGAAATTCCTCAATTGGAATTTTGCAATTCTCATAGGCCTTCCTTTTATCGCATGCACCACCTGTACAATTGAGATGATTATACAATTAATAGTACTTTGTCCTTGAACTCCAATCTCAACTGGGTAACTCTCAGATTTGACGTGTATGGGTTATTTATGAGTGAATCATTAGTTTACTGATTGATTTGCACCACACGACACTACATGGAACACCACACTGCTAGACCTCCCACTAGTTCCTCCAACATTTGGAACTAGTTTAATTGACCTTAACTCAGTTAAACTGAATTAATTAATTACAACTCAAAATAAACTCAACTAGGGCTCCTATAATGTAGGAGATACTCTACATGACTCAAATTAGACCCTGAACTCGAATTAGTTTAGCCAAATAAGTCAAATTAACTTAGTTAACTAATACAGGTTGTCATGAGATGTTGAATTACAATTTTATTCACAATTTAATTCAAGGACAAAATTAAATTAGGATTTTCATGTTGCATTTTCAACACTTTATGTGTACAAAGAAATAACACTTAGTATTACATTTTTTATTTGTTGAGATAGTTTGTTTTTAATGCCTATGTTTTAAATATGCTCTAATGCATTGAATTTGCATTATTTGAGTGTAACATAGACTTTGATTAGATAAAAGAAACTTTGAAATAATTTTTGTTTACATATTGAACTACAATAATTATTTTCCATTTAAAACTATCTTAATATATCAATTTTATGATAACGTATTTTATTTGTTTTTGAACATATTCTTTGAGAATTTGTTTTATATTTGAAGTTGTGTTATTGATTAAAATTAAAATCAAGGTTTGACAATAGTTTTGAATCCGAGACATAGATCTCTTAAGAATACACTTTCTAATTACAATTCTTTAGATTTGAATAAATTTCGTTGTCCAAAATACAGAAGAATGAATAAAGCTTTTATTGTTTTCAAGTGCACTAATAATCCATACAATATTTAAGCATTTTGGACAATGTATGAACGTTTGGAGAACATGATATGTGCCAGAGAATAGGGGGTGCATAGTGGTAGCACTCCTTAGTTTTCCCAAGGCCGAGAAAGAAATCCAAGGAGGTAACCTTAGACCAACTTTTGACTTGGTAGCTAGCCCTACCAAATCAGAGAGGGCTCTCTCTAAAACAATCTCATAGCCAATGGAAATGACTAGAGAATATATGGATTTTAAGCTATGTATAAGCTCAATAGGGTTTGATTAAGGTTTGTTGAATAAAGAATATTAGGCCTCAGAACTAGGTCAAGTAATCCTAAAGGTCAGTTGCAGTCATAAGATGGGGAAATGAAGGTGAAATCAGTGGCACAAATTGGTTTGTCATTGTAGTGTGGTGAGGAGAATATAGTAGGAGTTTAAGTGAGCAAAATCATGAATTCACTTATCAAGAAGGAAAACATTGAATGCTAATCCCAAATAAAACAGAGCATTAAAACAATGAATTTTGTTTAAAAATCATGAGATAAATAATAAGAAGAAAGTATATGGCTACTAATAATCAAATATATAAGAAAACATAGGAAAAACAAAGTCACTAATCACAACACAAGAATCCCATAAAAATAGCTGCAACTATATATTATTTCTGCTAATATCAAGTACACTAGTTCAAAAGTATCAGCTTCCAATATCCAACCTTCTCTATGAGTTCATTCTGACTACATATAGATGAAAAAAAAACATTACCCCTCTTGGGGGTCGAATCCTTCATCCCAGGAACTAATTACATCATCTTCTCTAACCATTTCCAAAAAACTAGGAAGGTTGGAACCGAATTCCCCTTTTACACTCACTGATTTGATTCGACTTTGAAAGTTTTAATTACAAGAAAATCAACTCTAACCATCAATAGAATTATTAATTACATAATGTAAAATCACTGAGAGATAAATTACATCTACTAATGTCAACTCTTGACCATCAAAATGCAGAAACAGGCCTCCTCCACAGAAGCGCAACGAATCATTACAGAAGCGTAGTGAACTTTGGCAAGATGCTTTAATGACTTCGAGGGATCTTTAAACTTTGTTGAAGGCTGGTACATGTAGCTTAGGATGTATACTACAGATATGAAGCTTCAATTCACCAAAAATACATCTTTAAGACACCTCAAAACTGATTACAATACAAATACTCCAGAAGCGTAGTGAGTGACCCAAAAAAATGGCAAAAGGGTGAAAAATAGGTGGTTTTTGGCCTTTTTCTGAAAATTCATGAGCTGACAAGTGACCCCAAGTAGATTTCTGGAATGTATTAATCAAAATCCACCTCCACATGCTTTCTAATATTCATTTGGAGCATATGGGAAAAAGCGCAGTGAGCACACACTGCGTTTCTGTAGAGTACCCTTTAACTGTGTACAAAAAATCTTCAAAATTTAAAAAATTTGTTGTTTTTTCTTGTTTTCTGAGTTGCATTTATGCCACTAAGGATGGATCAGATAGAAGTTCAAGATTGTCCCTCTTCTTGAGATTCTTAAGATATTTCTTGATTTTTCTCTTCATGTTCTTGACATAACCCTAGAAACCATGTTCCTTGCATAATGATGTCTAGCCATATTCTTCTGCATGGTGACATCTGTATTTTCCTTCTTCAAAAGCTTCTCTAAATGCTCATTCACCTTTTCAAGCCAATACTCCTTGCTCTCTTCAAAACCAATAGCTATGGGGTCATTGGGGTTATTGGGGTCTTTGTGTGCTTGAGGAGGAGATGGATCTTTGTCATGTTGTTCTTTCCTTGCCATTGCTTTTGTTGTAGGTCTCCTTGGATATCTCTGAAGTTTTTTGTCTTCCATTTTCTCTACATCAATGAATGCTTTTCCCTTGTCCTTGGTTGACAAAGGATCTAATCTGCTAGATGAGGGAGAATCGTCATGTGATTTACCTTACTGCATTAGGCTTAGCTTTCAGTTGCTTATTCTCTTGTTTCAAGAAAGCCACCATGAAATTCGCTTTAGAAAGGTCATCTTGTAACTCTTTGATCTGTGCCTGCTGCTCTTTAATGATGTCTTCTGCTGCCTTATCTCCATGATAAATCATATCTACCTCATGAGGTACCTCATGAGGTACCTCTTCATGATGCTACAATGGTGAATCACCTCTATCCCTAGGTGATTTCTCTCTCATGACTTCAAATTGAACTTCTTCAATAATAACTTCCTTAGGAACTCTTTTTGCTTGAGCCCTAGTAATAGGTTTAGGAGTAGGCATGTCTCTTTCTCTCTTAGGGGAAAAAACCATCCTCTTACCCTTCTTGTATGTTTGTGAAACCTTTGCCCTAGGCTATATTTTTGTCACTGATGGTATGCTAGATGGATTAGGTCTTTGTGGCCTAGATGATGTAGGCATATTGAGGCTTTTCGATTGATGAGAGATAGGCAAGAGAGAAACAACCTCCAAGAATTCTTCACATGACATAATGACCTGTGTGAGTTGGTGGAGAACTATGAATTTGATAAAAGCATGATGGAATAAGATTGCTTGATGATATTTCCCTTAAGTTTGCACCTTTTCATTCATCTTAACCAGACTTCTAAACAAGTAATTAGGTAGGTTTAGTGGTTTGCTGGATGTGAAATGCATTAACAACTTGATGTGATACTGATATAACTTACTGAACCTTCCTTCACAAGTGAAATATTTCATAATCATCTTCATCAAAGGATTATATTTATCCAATATTTTCTTGCTAGGAAAGATATGAGATGGGGTTTCCTTATTCTGTGGTTTTAGGAACACTTTGTAGTTTTCAATGTCCAAATCCACCCCCTTAAACCAAATTTCTCCTTGATTGGGGATACTAGTGGCTGAAGCTATAACCTCTGCTAAGACTAGGAAGTCCATCCTTGCTATAGTGGTCTTGTTCCTCTTGAAATTGGTGGCAAATAGACTAGTCAACTCACAATGATAGCCCACCTCTTGTACTTTCTCACAAAACCCTAGGCAACCTACTTGTTCAAATGACCTCTTGATGAACTATGAAGCATTGATCTCTTGCATATGAGTTGGCTTATATCTTGATATCTGTCCACCCTTGTTGTATTTCTTCTTTTCACTAACCATGTTGTTGGCTTTGCTTGACTGAAAATCCTAGTTTGAGAGGAGAAAGGGTAGGTGTCTAGGGCTGCAAAACAGGGGAAATGAAGAAGCTAGTTTAGGGAGGGAAATGGAGGGGATAACTGTTAGGGAAAATTTTAGGGAAAATTTAAGGGGTAGGGGTAGATGTTAGGGATAATTTGGCAGTGAATTTTCTTAGAATTTGTGAGGGAAGAAGGGGAAGAAATGAAAAACACAGTGAAAACCCAGAAACACAGCAAAAGCGCATCGGAGGCTTAGGTTTTTGGGGAAAATGATGGGATGAGGGAAATAGGTATGGCAAATGGTTGGGGAGGTTTTAATAAGTGTATACAAGTGTATTTGGGTAGAAAACTAGGGAAATTCTCCTTGGAATGAAGTAAAGACCATTAAAACTGAAAAACACATCAAAAACCCTAGGAGAGGGGATTTAATCACTTTAGGAAGGAAAACACTACATCAGAGGGTTGATGAAAGGTTTACTTACTTGTTCAAGAGTGTTTGAATCTTTCTGAATGAGAAATGAGCCCTTGGTTTCTTTCTTTGACCTCTAAACCTGAAAACGTAGAGAATCTTCAGAAGCACAACAAATGCGCAACAAAAATGCAACAAGCTAATGGAAAAAGAAATGGGTGATGGAATTTCGAAGGTCTGATGGTTGTGATGAGGCATGATGGTAGAGAGGATCTCTTGGAGGATGAAATGAAGTTTTTAAATGTGTTGGTGCCCTTTATTATCTTGAAACTTGATTTGTTGCCTTGGTGGTTGAATGACATCATATGTACCTTCATAAAATGATTAGTGATGTGATTTGACTGCAACATCATTTATTCCATAGGAAACATTATATTTACAAGTGATATACATGTACCTTTGATTTCCTTTGAGAAAATTTATTTCCTAACTTGCTAACTCTCATGACACCTTGCTAATTTTGGATGATGAATGATACAACCTTAAATGGAGATTTGATAATCACACACCAACAAGACAAGACCAACAAGACATTCATGACACTTTCATGATCAACCTTATGACACCATGAATATTTCTTTTAGTTTCTTTAATGATTACCCTCTAATAAAGGAAAAATTGACCTTGGTGACTCAAAGACTCATGAAAATGATTTATTGACCTTGATTACCATGGCATGAAAGTAGCATTACACCTAGACAATGACTTAGGACCTTTTTGACAAACAAAATATGTCAAATTTTATTTCGAAACATAATAATTTGACCAAAGAATCTATTAAAAATAGGAAAAGAGTAAATTTGATCACTAGGACTAAATGACACTAACACATAGATGTGAAATTAGCTTTATGTGAAACCCACTCAAAAAAGCTTCACTAAATAAGAAAGATGGTGATTAAGCATTCAATGCAAGGAACGAAGTTTTGGTCGTACATATTTCTTTCCGCACATCCATTTACACCTGCACAATGAAATATTCAAAGCTTCATCTGCATAAATGATTTTTGAAAGTTTTGCTGACCAAAAAATTACTTTACGCATTCAACTTATTGAATGACATGTAAATCATACAGTTCTACCCGAGTTAAGATTTGATTGTGCCATTACAACTTTTAATCAATTAATTAGCTTCGTTGACTAATTATGTGTTATTTAAAAATTTTAATCAATTTTTTAGCAAAGTCTTTAGTGTGAAGTGTAGATGTCTACATAATGAAAGCTTAAAAGCATCCTTCGCACTCCTTCAAATATGCCCAACTTTACAAAAATAATCATAAATAAATCTTATACTATTTATAGTTTTAATTGTGCGAAGATATTTCATTGTAGAGTTTTGTACGAAGATGGAAATGAATCACTTGTTTCTATTTTTCCTAGAGCTACTCCTACATATTTTCATTTAGTTATATAGTCTACAAGACGGCTACACTATTTTTAGGATTTTTTGGATGTCAAGGATAACATCTCTGTAGACCACTCTCATAATGCTCGATATCCATTATTTGAACAACATTTTCTGTTCGATATCATTTCAATGGGATCACTAATAACTACTATTCTATCTACGTAG
This sequence comes from Pinus taeda, assembly GCA_000404065.3. Taxonomy (NCBI): domain Eukaryota; kingdom Viridiplantae; phylum Streptophyta; class Pinopsida; order Pinales; family Pinaceae; genus Pinus; species Pinus taeda. Next base: position 117,154 of record APFE030697372.1, read on the forward strand.
GTCTGTCTGTAGTGGGGAAGATTATAAAGGGTAAGGCAATTAGGAAGTTAGGTATATAGATACAGTTTTAACCATCCCACCAATGTCTGCAAGTTCATAAGCAAGCTCTATAATGGGATGGCCCACACAAATGCATATGTGCAGGACTGCAAAGAAAATCCATTTTGTGGAAGAAAGCTCTCATTGTACAAATGTCCGCACTCCACGCTCCACGCAATCTACTATAAATATATTGCACATGTACTAACTCCAGAAGAGTTAAAACGAATTACAATTAAAATATCCCTCTTCACATCCTTCATTCCGTGTTAAAAGATTCCTTCACATAATGGAATTCCTACACAATCCTGCACATATGCCTAATTTTTTAATCAATTGATTCACAAAGTCTTCAACACAGAGGAAATGTGTTCTGCTACACTACAAGAAGTGTTCACTGACATTTGTGCTTATGTGGATATTTTTCTTCAAATTTCGAATTAATATTATCATGATTCATTCTTTGGAGCTTCTACTATGTCGAGGATGGGGTATGTGCGGGAGAATGAGGGTGCATAAGAACTTTATTTGGAAGGGATCATTGTGTGGAGCTTCCTCGCCTAGAGCTATCATTGTGCGGAGCTTACAATGAAAATTTTCATTAGGCAAAGGAAGCTTCTTCTGCATAGCAAAAGCTTCACACAAGGAATGCCCCACTTAAAAAACTATAAACCTAAAAACCAAAATGCATATATTAAATTAAGTTAAATTTATAACTAAATCATATTTATTTAATAATAATTTTTATGCACAACTCTACACAACTTCAATTCCTCATAGCTATTAACAATGCTTATGGAGAGAATTTAATATAATATGAGTTTTATTTGCATTCCATAAACTTCAGCCTATGTAACATTTGCTAATAAACTTAGATAATTATTTCTCTAATCCCTGACAACCATACACATATGCTTAATTTTTTAACCATTGTGTGGAAGAAGCTTTCAAACCTTCATTGTACAAATGTTTGCACTCCATGCTCCACACAATCTACTAATATCATATTGCATGTGTACTAACTCCAAAAGAGTTAAAACACATTACAATTAAAAGATCCCTTCACACATCCTTCATCATGCCTTAAAAGCTTCCTCCACACAATAGACATCAAGTACAACCCTGCACATATGCCTAAGTTTTTAATCAATTGATTCAAAAAGTCTAAAATTCCACACAACTATTAACAAATGCTTATGGAGAGAATTTAATATAATATGAGTTTCTTCACATTCCATAAACTTTAGTGTCTGCCACACCTTCTAATAAAAGCAAATTATGTCTCTAATCCTTGATATCCCTACACATATGCTTAATTTTTTAATCAATTGATTGCCAAAGTCTTGAGCACAAAAGAAATTGGTTTTGCTACACTACAATAAGTGTTCACTGACATTTGTGCTTATGTGGAGAATTTTCTACAAATTTCAAAACATTATTATTATGTTTCAATGTATGGAGATTTTACTGTGCAGAAGATGGGTTACCTGCAAAAGAATAAAGGTGCATAAGAATTTTATTCAACTGGGTTCATTGTGCACAACTTTCTTGTACAGAGCTATCATTGTGCAGAGCTTACAATGAAAACTATCATTTTGTAGAGCAAGCTTCTTTCGCACAGTAAAAACTTCACACAAGGTATGCCCTACTTAAAAAGATATAAATCGAAAAATCATATATATAACTTAAATTAAATTAGATTTACTATATAACAAAATCAAATTTATCTAATAATATATTTTATTCATAGCTCTATTTTATTGCAATTGTGTATAGCTATTAACAAATGCCTATAGAGAGAATTTAATATAATATGAGGTGAATTATGGCTCTAATCCCTGACTTTGTGCTTGTAAAGTCACTCAAGCAATAAAACTATACATAAGGTCGTGTTCATATTTGCTAAAAATCATACATATAAATTAAATTAAATTAAATTAACTTTATAAAAGATCATTTGACAAGAGATTTCATTGTCCGGAGAGCTTTCATTGTACACAATTTTATCTGCATGCACAATATTTACTCAGTTGACTACAAATATTTGAAATACGGGAGTATGCATTATTATTATTAAAATATTACCAATCATAGTGTATCTGTCCATTGATTGTACACAATTTTTTCCGCACTCTGCACAACATTTACTTGATTGACTAGCAATATTTGAAATATGGAGATTGACATAACGATATTCGTAATACAAAGATATCATAGTGATCCTTCCACATCAATGTACGAAGGTATTTGAGTTCAGAGGTTTATGTTCCTTATTCCACACACCATCCTTCTGCACATATTTGAAACTGTTATGTTGTCATTTCTAAGCAAGAGAAACGACCTCCGACCCAATTGTAACAACAATTATTTAATAATCTAAATACAATTTTTAAAATTATTATTTAGGAACGTATTTCACAAGGGATGTTTCCTCCCTACGAAATTTGGGACCCACATTAATTAATAACAACTTTGAATGTAAATAACTAACTTAAAGGCATTATTGAGTACGCAAGTAGATTTGCAGAGGTGGTTGTTCAAATGAAGCGTATGCAGAGAACACATGTATGTGTGCAGAGCTTTCATTGTGCTGAAAGCTTTGTGTAAGGTTTATAAAAATAATAAATGTACAAATCTCTTTTTTAATTATTATTTAGGAACATACTTAACAAGTAGTGCTTTTTTCCCATGACAACTGAGACCCACATCAATTAATAACAACTCCAAATGTTAATAACTGATCGAAGGGCGTTATTGAGTATGGAAGTAATTGTGCGGAGGTGGTTATTCATGTTCATAGATGGTTGTTCGATGGAAGAGAATGCAAAGAGCTTTCACTATGTGGAAAAATTTGTTCAAGCAAAATCAATTAATTAGCGGTAGAGGCGGGGACTTTGCTGCATAGCTATTAATTTTATTTTTAATGGACAATTTTAAAATTTATGATTTTGTTAAAGAATAAGTAATTAAATTTTAATAATGATGAATTAGAAAATTTTAAAAATATAAAATATATAACCTTATTTTTTTCAACGTGTCAATTTTGAAGCCACCTATATTAAGAACCCATAGTTCAACCTAGCACTGAGACATTTGGAGACCACCAGAACTAGAGTTGGTATCTAAAACTCTAATGAGATGCCTATCCTTCTAGCCTTACTATGACAGGCCATGTTTCTAGGGACTTGTACCTAGGTGGTTGGGATTGCAAACCACCATTCCTACCACTCAAGCTCAAGTTAAACACCCATTGACGTAAAATATATAACCTTATTTACAATTAAATAGAATAGAGTTAATGGTGAGTAATGTGGTTTGATCTATAAGTTTATGTTAATAAGACTAGTATAATCAATAAAATGGCCTTTTCCCCTCAAATGATTGGAATTATGAGATATAATTTAGTGTGAAATTATGCTTTCTTATTCAATATGGTAGAGATGTTGTAATGTAATGAATAAGATAAAATAAAATTAAAAATAATTATTATTATTCAATTAATTATAATTAATAATTAAACTAGGTTAGATCCATTTTAACTCAAAATCTACCGAGCTCTAGGAGAGATCAAATCTAGATGTAAATCTCTTTTAGAGTGACCCTCAATATATTTGCACTTGAAATGGATCTAGGCTAATTGTTTAACATGCTTTAATGTATAAATGAATTCAACACCCTAAAGAAAATTGCATTTAAACTTTACAAACTAAACGACTTATAATTTATTAGAAAATCCTACCAAATTTGAGCAAAAAAATTATTTTATCTATAAATTAATTATGCTTACCATGTAAATTAAATACAAATTAAATTAAATTAGCTTTGTGAATTAAATAAAACTTAAATGAAGATAACAATGTGAACTAAATACAAATAAATAGTGAGGTGATACTAAATTAATTTAATTTATGTAATTAAATTAAACTATTCCTTTAAAATCTCTCCCTAATAAATCACATAAGTTATCACTGTGATTGATATCACATTCACATTCATGGTGGCCATGATGTTTTCTATGTGCAATACTAATAACCGCTTTTTCCTTGTCAAGGTGGTTTTAATGCTGCTTGCTTTCTTCATATTTCTGGCTTTTATCTCACATGTTGCAGCAGCAGGGGAAGATCAGTAGGCCTGGATGCCATTAAAATCATTGCAGTGACCCGGGGCCATTAAAAGTGGCTTCCTTCAAGTGCGTTTAGTGATTCATATGGATTTCTAATAATAATACCAATACTAATGTTCTTACTCTGCTTAATTAGTTTGGAAATTTATTTCTGGAAAAGTGTGGAAAAAAAATTTGGAGTGTTGATAAGATTTTTATTTAATGTGATTAGAATGTGTTTCCAATCATTTGAGCTTTCTATTTATCTTTTATCAATATAATAAAAAAATACAAATCAACCATTGTAAAAGTTGCAAATCACATAATATATTGTATTTCATTTCTGATAGAATAAGAACATGGCACTAGTTTCTTGAATTTTTTGTGGGTCATTTTAATGTTTTTGAAATTTACTTTAATAACGGGTTAAGATTCCTGGTGCAAACACTTGATTTCAAGGAATAATTGGAGCGTAGGGTTATGCTAATTTTCAGATGTTTAAAAAGTGATTGTTGTGAGAATTTAGAGTTAAGATGATTAGTCATAGTTAGGAAAAAAAAAAGAGCAAACAAAGTATAAATATGTTTAATTTATTTAAATTAATTAAATTTAAAAAATTGATATCAAAATTGTTTGATTGAATTTTTTTTGTCCATATTTATTTGGTCATTTAAAATTAAAAAATCAAAATTGTTCGATTGAATCTCTTTGTTTATATTTATTTGGTTGTAAAAAACTTTAGGTAAATGATTGCTTATATATAGTGTTTTATAAATCTAATTTTGGGAGTGTCTAAATAGTTTTTCTTATAGTGGAAATGGATTCAACCCCATTAAAACTTTTTGGGTATCCAACATCTTGAAGCTTGACCCAAATTTCAAAAAATTTCTACTAGATTTTCTCAAAATCCTAATTAAATTTCCCTTGGTTTTAGGGCAAAATTGTGGCCTTGTTAGAATATCATCATAATAAATGTTATATAGTTTTTTATTAGTTTTTGATTTTATCCTTTTTTTTTAATTTGATAATTTTTTCTTATATATTTTGTGATCCATATTATGAATGTGTTGGAAACATTGTGAGGGGGGATGAATCAATATTTCTTTTCAATTGTTATTTTTACTAGTTAAATCATTTATATTTAGAACACAAAATGAACAATAGGAATAAATTCTTTTATTAATATAATCTTTAAAATAAATAAGATACAATGTATATAAGGCTCCAACCTGTTGCCAAGCACCAACTTGGACTTTTTTTGAGGCTCCAACCTCTAGGGCACCAACCCTGTCTTGTCAAGGCACCAACCTTGGATTTAGGAGCACCAGCTCCAAGGACACCGATCCTTCCAATTTTGAGGCACCAACCCCAAGGGCTCTGACTCTATCTTGTCAAGGCATGTTTGATAGTAATTCTCAGCTCCCAAAATCTTCTTTACTGAATCCTTTCAATTTACAGCTTCATCGTAGTCTCCATGCTACAGTATCAATGACAACCTATCTTCATATGAAGGAGTCTTCGCAACTCTTCATATTGTCCACACAGAGTTTGCAAAGTTACCTCATGATAATATCAAATAGCCATCATGATCTCCAATAATGTCTCCACACAATTTTAGTGTGTCTATAATGAACTGCACTAAGCTCTACACAAAAATCAACTCTCTATTTCAAGCCTTTATTCTCACTGTCACTGTAAATGCTTCCGACGTGACTACTTCTCATTGTTCTTGTTGTCGCGATCTCTTCCTTCCCATAAACAAATTCACATACACTTCAATGCTGGTGCTGGCTATTGCTCCCTTCAAGCAATGTCAGATGAAACTTTATTTTTCCTTTCACAGAATTGTTCTTCAGGTTGCGTTATGTACCTGATTAATTCGTCACTCCTTTGAGCCTTTCAAAGGTTAACTCAATCAACAAAGTTGCTTGTCCTTCGGCTTCCTCCAGTCCTTGGGGGATACATGGGTCAGAAGGCTTTCCTAAAAGCTGCCAAGAATTCTCTTGCTAAAAGGGAACCAAATGAGTGGATTCCACGTGTCCATCTTCCATTTGTTCAGGGGACCACTGATAAGATTGCAAGGATTCTCAAGATGCATAGTGTCCCTATGACCTTTAGGCCCCTTAGCACCATTCGTATGTCCCTCAAATCAACAAAGGATCCTATCGACCCTAAAGATATGAAAGGGGTATATATTATCCCTTGTTCCTGTGGGACCCCCTATATTGGTGAGACGGGTCGCTCCATTAATCAAAGGATTAGTGAACACGTAGCTGACCTTAAGAATAGGAGATCAAAGTCTTCCGTTTTAGCTGAGGATTCGGAAAAAACCAATCATCATGTTTGTATTGAGGAGGTTAGTGTTATTGCTAGAGTTTCGCAGTTCCATCATCGGAAATTTAGCGAAGCTCTTGAGATTGAAAAGAGGCCGAGCAATCTCAATAGAGAGGATGGCTGGAAAATCAGTAGGTGTTGGGTCCTAGCTCTCTCTTCCTAGTCGCTTTCTTCCTTTCTGCCGCTCGCCCTCCCCGCGTTTTTTGACTCATCTATTTATTTGATCTGTTAGATTATTATAATAATAAGTTAATTTAGCATATACAATTATTTTATCTGATTAGTTACTATATTTTATTTTGTTCCCCTTGGCTTTTTAATATTTTTATACTATTAGTGCCTTTATAACTAACTACTATCTTAATTAATTAATTATATAT
>APFE030697372.1:137454-148672 GCA_000404065.3 Pinus taeda
CATCCAAGAATTGTTCATTTATGTAATGTAAAGGAGGTTGCCCCCTCGAAGAGGCTGAATTCTAAGGCATTGATCTATCTTTTCTATCTTTCCTTGAGCTGGTTTCATAACATACTCCTCTGATATGTTAACTCCTCTGTTCACACTGTTTATGCACCTCCTCCGGTGTGTTCATCTTTTCTTCTCGTGGCTTCCAATGACCTCTTTCGATAACTCTTCTCTTGATGATGTGTTCCTCATTTTGGCTCCCCTTTGACATCAATGGTAAAGGAGTGCTAAGGGAATCCCCATGTCGAACTGCTCCCCCTATCATAGTGCTCTTCTTTTTACTCGAGATAGAAGATTGATGCCTTATAATCAACTAGCACATTATCCCTTCTTCATGTCTAAAAAAAAACTACTTTATCATGGCTTCAACAATGCTTAAGGATGCTCCACTTCAATGCTTCCAAATAGATTTCAAATAGCCACACACCAAATGTTCAAGTCCAAGTTTTTATGCTTCAATCCATATTCTGTTGTCTTCACATTTAGAATTAAGAGGCCTTCATAGTTTGAATCAAGAGAAAATGCCACTGAAATTGTCTTTCTTTCTATCTTTCTTCAGATCAGGATTCCTTTGTATCTCTGTGCTTCTCCTTAAGTTACTGAGCTATATTCAACTGCACAACATTCTCCTTTTTATAGTCCTTTTGACAAGCCATCTTTTCCTTGTGTTGTAAAAGTATTTGCAAGTTATCTCCACTAGCAAATTTTGATATCCCATTTGTGATTGTCTTTTAAATTCTTTTCACTGATTGACATATTTTTGCAATGCTTCAGTTTTGTTAGAAGCTGCCAACTTCTCTTGCTTCAAGATTCATTCCCAGATGTATCTCTTTGTTTGAAGGTTTCCTCTATTTGTGTCCATAATTTACCTATTCTCACATCAAATCCTTGAGTCGAGACATAAACTTTTGTAATAACAACAACATAGTTATTTGCCCTATTTCTCTAGTATTAGATGACCTTCTCTGCTGCTCCAATTTGTACTTAGTGATCAAGTGAAAGACATCTTCAAAAAAAGTCCAAATAATAGCTAAGATATCATGTTCATCAATGTTGTGCTCCTAAGAAATGATCTTTATCAAAAGATGATTGTTAATATAGCTCATCAATAATTTCATAAGGACCCTTTCACAAATAGCTTCTGCAATAATGATCAAGAATCAAAGGCCCCCCTTAATTGTATGCATCATCTCTTTTGGCAGAGTCTTCCCATCAAATTCTTAGATTATCGAAGATTAGGCCAATAACATGTGTTGTTGGCTGGAGAGTTCAAGGGACTTTTGGATTGTATTTGCTTCCTTCTCCATGCTTGTGTAACTTTCTTATTTAGCATAGTTCTAGCTTGAGAAGGTGCCCAAGTCAAGTTACAATTACGTGCCATATGACCAATGTTATGACACTTGAAGCATTCTATGTTGTTCATGAATAATAATTCATGACTTCTTCTTGCGAAATTTCTTCTCGGAGATTGACGGGGATCATTATAAGCCCTACAATATTTTGCCATGTGTCCAAAGTTTGTATAGGAATAACAATAACTAAGAAATAAACTTTGGTACTTGGGAGATGGAGATTTCATTGATGTACTTTTGAAGTCTTTCTGTCTTGAAATCCTTTGATGATAATTACTGCTTCTCACATCCTTGACATCATCTACATTTCTTCTTGGAGTAGGATTTCTTCCATAGTTTCCTTGACTCTTCTTCTTGCCTTTTCTAGAACTGGGAGGATCAACATTTTTTTCTGGCTTGCCCACATCTTTTTTGTTTAGAGCATTATCATTCTTGTTTGAGGATTCACCTTCATAGCCAAGACCTGATTTATAAAATGGGAATCTTTGATGGCTAAGCATGTCATCCAAGGCTTGAGAGCTCTTCAAACTTTTGTCCATCCCTTCAACCTTTTTCTTGAGGGAGACAATCTCTTCTTCCAATCTTTCACAATCATTATTCTTCTTAGCAATTTGTTTCTCAATGTTTTCCTTGATATGAGTAGCTTCATTTGCTTCTATTTTTAGGAAGATGATATCTGACTTCATTATGAATATTTCTTCATTTTCTTTTTCTAGACTGCTCTCCATTTCTTCCTTGATTCTTGTAGCTTTACATGTTTCGGCCTTGAGAAGGTTGAGGTTGGATTTTAGTTAGATGATTTCTCCATCCTTTGATTTTAGTTGACATATCATGGTGTTTCTCTCCTTTTCTGCTTCATCAACCTGTCCTTTTATGATTTCCAATGCTTCCATTGTCTTCTCAGCTCCTTGTGCTAACTTTCTTCCTTCTTGTAGTTGAGATTTGAGAGAGGAGACCTCTACCTTTTACTAACCAATATCTTCTTCAAGTTCTTTCAAGATCTTGTGCCTTTGTTCAAGTTGACTTGACAAGGTATCTTCCCATTTCTTACCTTTATCCAATTGATTTTTCATGGATATGACTTCTTCATGATGCTTTCTTTTGCTTTGATGAAATTCCTTCTTAAGCTTGGCAAGCTCTTCATCCCTTTCTTGTACTTGAAGCTTGACAAGGTCAACTTTCTTCCTTGTTTGGTCTTGGTCACTAGCTAGTGCTTTCTTCTTAAGTTCCCCGTTTTCCTTTTTCAAATTGATAATCTCTTCCATGGCAACGATAATTTTAGCGACGAGATCTTCTACAAAATCTTTTTCATTCTCTTCATCTTTTAGGTCTTCTTTAGCCTTGATGTCATCATTCTCATTTTCAGCTTTTATGATGGGTTCTCGATTTCCTTCTTGGTTTCTATCATCTTCTTGACTGGTGGTCATGCTCAATGCTCCTTTTGAGTGAAGGTCATGAAGTTTGTCCTATATACACTTTGCTCACGAACATTTTCCTAAGTTGTTCTTTATAGAATCAGGTAGCCAATTCAAGATTTCCATCATTGCTTTTGCATTGTACTACTTGGATTCTCCATCCATCATGCTATCAACAATCACTGATTTCCAGATTTTTCAATTCCTAGAGTCTTTTAGAATTTCCTCATTCTTGCTTCCCATATATTAAAGTTTCCATTGAACCATGGAGCCTTCTCAAATTGATTGTCTTCTATTTCAGTGGTAGAGGGAGACACATCTTTAGGAGGATTGGAGACTTTCTTCCTTGGCTTTGCCATTTGTGTTCTATAGATCAACTTTCAAGCTGTTAAGCTTTGAGTGAAGGTACTGGCTCTAATACCAATTGTTGGAAATACTGAGACGAGGGGTGAATCAATATTTATTTTCAATTGTTATTTTTACCAGTTAAATCATTTATATTTAGAACACAAAATGAACAATAGGAATAAATTCTTTTATTAAGATAATCTTTACAATAAATCAGATACAATGTATATAAGGCTCTAATCTGTTGCCAAGAACCAACTTGGACTTTTTGTGAGGCTCCAACCTCCAAGGCACCAACTTCGTCTTGTCAAGGCACCAACCTTGGATTTAGGAGCACAACTCCAAGGACACCAATCCTTCCAATTCTGAGGCACAAACCCTAACAGTTCCGACCCTATCTTGTCAAGGCATGTTTGATAGTAATTCTTTGCTCCCAAAATCTTCTTTACTGAATTCTGTCAATTTATAGCTTCACTGTAGTCTCCATGCTACAACATCAATGACAACCTGCCTTCATATGAAGGAGTCTTCACAACTCTTCATACTATCCAAATTAAATCTACAAAGTTACCTCATGATGATATCAAATATCCATCATGATCTCCAATAATGTCTCCACATAACTTCAATGTGTCTACAATGAACTGCACTAAGCTCTGCATAAAAACCAACTCTCTGTTTCAAGGTTCTATACTCACTGTCACAGTAAATACTTCTAGTGTGACTACTTCTCACTGTTCTTGTTGTCGCGATCTCCTACTTCCCAGAGAAAAATTCACATACGCTTCAATGCTGGTGTTGGTTACTACTCCCTTAAAGCGATGTTAGATGAAACTTTATTTTTCCTTTCATAGAATTGTTCTTCAGGTTGCATTATGTACCTGATTAATTCATCACTGGTCTGTGCCTTTCAAAGGTTAACTTGATCAACAAAGTTGATCGTCCTTCGGCTTCCTCCTTTCCTGCTAGACCTTCAGCTTCCTGTTGTCCTACTGGACCTTCAGCTTCCTCCTATCTTGCTGGACCTACTACTTGCTCTCTTTCTTCCAGTTCACACGTTTTGAACTTTCCTTGTTCTCTGTTATAGATGTCTGATACGCCTGACCTTTGGCTTCCTTTTCGATCGCTTCATCTTCATCTTCCTCTGCACTCACTCGACCTTTTGGCTTCCTTCTTAGATCATTTGATCTTCGGCTTCTCGATCTTCGGCTTCCTCTGTCTCTTCAAGTTCACCAATACTCAAAAGACACATTCATTTAGAAGAGAGGTCGAATTACAATAGTGTTGCATATTAAAATTATATCAGAGAGGCCCTTTTTAATATTCTTACAATAGACTCATTATTTACAGAGGATTTCATAGGAAAGGATATACCCACAGGGAGGTCCCACATGCCACATTACTACCTCAATACGCAATCACAAATTTTGTAAAATCCCTCAATCACAACCCTTTGGCTTCATGATATAACATTGTCGATGCCCCTATTTCCAATAGATGTGATATTCCAATAAGATTCTTTTGATAACTCAATCAGGTCCACAACTTATATCGCAATTGGCAGTCGAGTTCACAAGACTTATCACAATCGGCAGTCCGGTGGTGTCAACCCTTTTGAACTTTGCGATTCAACAGATACGATGTTTAGTTAAGCCATGCTATAATGGTGTAGTGGGTCCGCAATGCTATCACAATTGCAGTTTTCAAGTGGCATTCCTATGTGATACATAAATTCCAATGCGGAAGTGATATACTATTATATCATGTTATAATAGTGTAGTGGGTCCACAATAATATCACAGTCGTAATTATTAATGTGACATCCATTTATGAATTGCGATATGAAAGTTCCAGTGGGTGGATGCGATATTGCATTGGGTTGCTACCATAAACTGTTCAGGTCCGTGTATTATATCGCAATCGGGGATTTCAGTGTAACAACAACTTCAATACTTGTGATGCAATATTAATTTAAGATGTATTATAATGGCGCAGCGGGTCCATAGTGTTATCTCAATCGACGGTTTGTGGGACTTCGACTGGCACAAAGATTAAAAACTAGCCTTAATCCCCACAGTTGATTGTGATCTAAGGGTTGACTTATGATACTGATGGCTAGGATTGAGTGCGGGACTTTAGCCACGAGTGCAGGAATTGAGTCCGTACATTCCTGCCCCTTCTCTTTTGATATGTTAACTCCTCTGATACTCTTGAATACTCCTCCAATATGTTAACTCCTCCATTAACACTATTTATGCACCTCCACCGATGTGTTCCTCTTTACTTCTTGTGGCTTCCAATGACCTCTTCCGATAGCTCTTCTTTCAATGATGTGTTCCTCTTTTTGGCTCTTTCCTCGCTACGTGTTCCTCTTTGCTCCTTCAGATATTTCATGCGATATATATGATATGACTTCATATAATCAATTATTATCCTAGAATATTGCCATATTGACATCAATGACAATCTAGATAAACAATCTCCCCCTTTGTCATTTATGGCAATATTCTTCTTCTCTCCCCCTTTGACATCAATGGCAAAGGAGTGCTCAAGGACTCCCCATGTTGAACTTCTCCCCCTATCATATTGCTCTTGTTTTTACTCAAGATAGAAGGATTGATGCCTTATCATCAACTAGCACATTATCCCTTCTTTATGTCTAAAAAAAAACTACTTTATCATGGCTTCAGCAATGGTTAAGGATGCTCCACTTCAATGCTTCCAAAAAGATTGCAAATAACCACACACCAAATGTTCAAGTCCAAGTGTTTATTCTTCAATCCACATTTTTTCATCTGCACAATTAGAATTAAGAGGTCTTCATAGTCCGAATCAGGAGAAAATGCCACTGAAATGGTCTTTCTTGTTATCTTTCTTCAAATCAAGATTCCTTTGTATGTCTGTGCTTCTCCTTAAGTTACTGAGCTATATTTGACTACACAACATTCTCCTTTCTATAGTACTTTTGATGAGCCATCTTTTCCTTGTGTTCTTGTAAAAGTCTCTGCAAGTTATCTCCACTAGAAGATTTTGACATCTCATCTGTGACTGTCTTTTAAATTCTTTTCATTGATTGACATATTTTTCCAATGCTTCAGTTTTGTTAGATGCTTCCAACTACTCTTTCTTCAAGCTTCATTCCCAGATGTATATGTTTGTTTGAAGGTTGCCTCTATTTGTGTCCATAATTTACCTGTTCTCACATCAAATCCTTGAGTCGAGACATAAACTTCTGTAATAACAACAACATAGTTACTTTCCCTATTTCTCTAGTATTAGATGACCTTCTTTGCTGCTCCAATTTCTACTTAGTGATCAAGTGGAAGACATCTTCAACAACAGTCCAAATAATAGTTAAGAGATCATGTTCTTCAACGTTGTGCTCCTAAGAAATGATCTTTATCAAAGGTTGATTTTTAATATAGCTCATCAAAAATTTCATAAGGACCCTTTCATGAATAACTTTTGCAATAATGATCAAGAATCATGGGCTCCCCCTAACTGTATGCATCATCTCTTTTGGCAGAGTCTTCCCATCAAATGCTTAGATTGTCGAAGATTAGGCCAATAACATGTTTTGTTGGCTGGAGAGTTCAAGGGACTTTTGGATTGTATTTACTCCCTTCTCCATGCTTGTGTAACTTTCTTATTTGCCATAGTTCTAGCTTGAGAAGGTGCCCAAGTCAAGTTACAATTACATTCCATATGACCAATGTTATTACACTTGAAGCATTCTATATTTTTCATGAATAAGAATTCATGACTTCTTCTTGGAAAATTTCTTCTTGGAGATTGACGGGGATCATTATAAGCCCTACAATCTTTTGCCATGTGTCCAAGGTTTGTACAAGAATAACAATAACCAAGAAATAAACTTTGGTACCTGGGAGATGGAGATTCATTGATGTACTTCTGAAATCTTTCTACCTTGAGATCCTTTGATGATAATCATTGCTTCTCACATCCTTAACATCATCTATATTTCTTCTTGGAGCGGGATTTCTTCCATAGTTGCCTTGACTCTTCTCCTTGCCTTTTCTGAAACTGGGAGCATCAACATTTCTTTCTGGCTTCCTCACATCCTTTTTGTTTAAAGCATTATCATTCTTGTTTGAGGATTTAGCTTCATAACCAAGACCTGATTTATCAAATGGGAATGTTTGATGGCTAAGCATGTCATCCAAGGCTTGAGAGCTCTTCAAGATTTTGTCCATCCCTTCAACCTTTTTCCTGAGGGAGACAATCTCTTCTTCCAATCTTTCACAATCATTATTCTTCCTTGATATGAGTAGCTTCATTTGCTTCTATTTTAAGGGAGATGATATCTGACTTCATTTTGAATATTTCTTCATTTTCTTTTGCTAGACTACTCTCCATTTCTTCCTTGATTCTTGTAGCTTTACATGTTTCGGCCTTGAGAAGGTTGAGGTCAGATTTTAGTTTGAAGATTTCTCCATCCTTTGCTTTTAGTTGACATATCATGGTGTTTCTCTCCTTTTCTGCTTCATCAACCTTTCCTTCTATGATTGCCAATGCTTCCATTGTCTTCTCTTTTCCTCATGCTAACTTTCTTGCTTCTTGTAGTTGAGATTTGAGAGAGGAGACCACTACCTTGTACTTACCAATCTCTTCTTCAAGTTTGTTCAAGCTCTTGTGCCTTTGTTCAAGTTGACTTGATAAGGTATCTTCCCATTTCTTACCTTTATCCAATTGATTTGTCATGGATATTACTTATTCATGATGCTTTCTTTTGCTTTGATGAAATTCCTTCTTAAGCTTGGCAAGATCTTCATCCTTTTCTTGTACTTGAAGCTTGACAAGGTAAACTTTCTTCCTTGTTTGGTCTTGGTGACCAGCTAGTGCTTTCTTCTTAAGTTCGTCTTTTTCCTTTTTCAAATTGATAATCTCTTCCATGGCAGTGATAAGTTTAGCGAGGAGATCTTCTACAAAATCTTTTTCATTCTCTTTATCTTCTAGGTCTTCTTTAGCCTTGATCTCATCATTCTCATTTTCATCTTCTATGATGGGTTCTAGATTTCCTTCTTGGTTTCCATCATCTTCTTGACCGGTGGTCATGCTCAATGCTCCTTTTGAGTGAAGGTCATGAAGTTTGTCCCATATACCCTTTGCTGACGAACATTTTCCTAAGTTGTTCTTTATAGAATCAGGTAGCCCATTCAAGATTGCCTTCATTGCTTTTGCATTGTACTCCTCGGATTCTCCATCCATCATGCTATCAACAATCAATGATTTCCAGATTTCAATGCCTTGAATCTTTAAGAAATTCCTCATTCTTGCTTCCCATATATTAAATTTTCCATTGAACCATGGAGTCTTCTCAAATTGATTGTCTTCTATTTCAATAGTAGAGGGAGACACATTGTTAAGAGTATTGGAGACTTTCTTCCTTGGCTTCGCCATTTGTGTTCTAAAGGTCAACCTTCAAGCTATTAAGCTATGAGTGAATGTACTGGCTCTGATTCCAATTGTTGGAAATACTAAGAGGGGGGGTGAATCAATATTTCTTTTTAATTGTTATTTTTACCAGTTAAATCATTTATATTTAGAACACAAAATGAACAATATGAATAAATGCTTTTATGAATATAATATTTACAATAAATTAGATACAATGTATGTAAGGCTCCAATCTGTTGCCAAGCACCAACATGGACTTTTTGTGAGGCTCCAACCTCCAAGGCACAAACCATATATTGTTAAGACACCAACCTTATCTTGTTAAGGCACCAACCCCAAGGGCTCCGACCCTATCTTGTCAAGTCATGTTTGATACTAATTCTCTACTCCCAAAATCTTCTTTATTGAATTCTGTCAATTTACAACTTCATTGTAGTCTCCATGCTATAACATCAATGACAACCTGTTTTCATATGAAGGAGTCTTCACAACTCTTCATATTGTCCACACAGAGTCAGCAAAGTTACCTCCTGATGATATCAAATAGCCATCATGATCTCCAATAATTACTCCACACAACTTCAGTGTGCCTACAATGAACTGCACTAAGCTCTGCACAAAAACCAACTCTCTGTTTCAAGCCTCTATTCTCACTGTCACGGTAAATGCTTCTGGCATGACTACTTCTCGCTGTTCTTGTTGTCGCGATCTCTTACTTCCTAGAAACAAATTCACATACGCTTCAATGATGGTGCTAGCTACTGCTCCCTTCAAGTGATGTCAGATGAAACTTTATTTTTCCTTCCACATAATTGTTCTTCAAATTGCGTTATGTACCTTATTAATTCATCATTGGTCTGAGCCTTTCAAACGTTAACTCGATCAACAAAGTTTCTCGTCCTTCGGCTTCCTCCTACCCTATTAGACCTTCAACTTCCTCCTGTCCTGCTTGACCTTTAGCTTCCTCCTGTCCTGCTGGACCTACTGCTTGCTCTATTTTTTCCAGTTCACATGTTTTGAACTATCCTTGTTCTCTGTTATATATGCCTGATACGCCTGACCTTTGGCTTCCTTTTCACTTGCTTATTCTTCAGCTTCCTTTGCTCTCGCTCAACTTTTTAGCTTCCTTCTTAGATCGCTTGATCTTCGACTTCCCGATCTTCAACTTCCTCTGTCTCTTCAAGTTCACCAATACTCAAAAGACACCTTCATTTGGAAGAGAGGCCGAATTACAATAGTGTTGCATATTAAAATTATATCGGAGAGGCCCTTTTTAATATTTATACAATAGACTCATTATTTACGGAGGATTTCATAGGAGAGGTTATACCCATAGTGAGGTCCCACATGCCACATCAATACCTCAATTCACAATCGCAACTTTCAGAAACTCCCGCAATCGCAACCCTTTGGCTTCACGATATAACATTACCAATGCCCCTATTTCTGACGGATGCAATATTCCAATAAGCTTCTTTTGATAACTCAATCAGGTCCACAACTTATATCACAATCGGTGGTCGGGTTCACAAGACTTGTCACAATCGACAGTCTGGCGTTGTCAACCCTTCTGAACTTTGCGATTCAATGAATGTGATATTTAGTTAAGCCATGCTATAATGGTGTAGGGGGTTTGAAATGCTATCGCAATCACAGTTTTCAAGTGGCATTCCTTTGTGATACATAACTTCCAATGCGGATGTGATATACTATTAAATCATGTTATAATGGTGTAGCGGGTCCACAATAATATCGGAATCGTAGTTATTAATGTGACATCCATTTATGAATTGTGATATGAAAGTTCCAATGGGTGGATGCAATATTGCATTGGGCTGTTACCATAAACTATTCGAGTCTGTGTATTATATCACAATTAGGGATTTCAGTGTAACAACTTCAATACTTGTGATGCGATATTAAATTAAGATGTATTATAATGGCACAGCGTGTCCATAGTGTTATCTCAATTGACAGTTTGCGGGACTTCGACTGGCACAAGGATTAAAAACCAGCCTTAACCCTCGCAGTTGACCGTGATCTAAGGGTTGACTTATGGTATCGACGGCCAGGATTGAGTGTGGGACTTCAGCCACGAGTGTGGGACTTGAGTCCATACTTTCCTACCCCCGCTCTTCTGATATGTTAACTTCTCTGAATACTCTGCAATACTCCTCCAATATGTTAACTCCTTCGTTAACATTGTTTATGCACCTCTACCAATGTGTTCCTCTTTGCTTCTCGTGGCTTCCAATGACCTCTTCCAATAGCTCTTCTTTTGATGATGTGTTCCTCTTTTTGTCTCTTTCCTTGTTGTGTTTCCTCTTTGCTCCTTTCGATATTTCATGCGATATCTCTAATATGGCTTCATATCATCATTTAGTATCCTAGAATATTGCCATATTGACATCAATGACATTAGATCAACAGAATGTTGATAGATCTTTTAGTAAAAATCACAGAATGAAATTATAAGTCCAAGTGTTTTGAACCAACTAGTGTGGCTCATCTTCAGAACAGGATTAAATAAATGAAGAGAGATGTTTTCTAGCTATTAGAATATAACAACGAGTTTTGACTAAAAAATTATCATTAACTAATATTTCTAATTAAAATGAAGTAATAAATGTAAAATAG
>APFE030697379.1:13820-25031 GCA_000404065.3 Pinus taeda
GTTTGGGTATTGAATAGGGTAGGGTTTGGGGTTTTGACAAGGTAGGGTTTTGGGGTGTTATGTTGACAAAAGAGTGGAGGGATAGGGGATAGGGTTTGGTAGTATTTTAGGGCAGGGAAAATAGGAAAAATGAGAAAGAGAGGATAGGGGAAATGGTAGGTTAGGGAAAAACGATGGGTGAAATGGAACCTTGGCACTAACACCACACTTTTGCAACCCTAGCCATCATGGTTTTTGGTGTTTTCTTGGGGTTAATTTTGTGAGTTTTGTTGCATTCAAACATCGCCATAAACCACCATATTTATAAATTTTGATGAACAAGTCATGTCATAGAGCCTACCTTTCAATTTGATGGGCTTCACAAAAAATTTGAGGTGATTTGGCACTGCTTCGGCCCTTTGTCTGTGTGCGCCGCATGCAAAACCCAGTGCGTCGCGCCCTGGGTGTGCGTCGCGCCCGTTGAAAACTTGAACTGAGGGCTGGCTCTGTGTGCACCGCGCCCTCTGTGTGCGTCGCACCCCTGTGTATATGCTCGCGCTCCTTAAAACTGCCTCCAACTCACTCAAACACGCACGATGCACACTCAAAACACTTTGCAACATTTCTCTAAGGCTTGGATTAGCACAATGACTTTGTTTTTGATGAAAACTTGTATATAAAGCCTTGGAAGTGATGGTTTAAATTTTTGCTTCTTCAAAAACCTATTTTTCTAATGTTATGTTTTGACACTTTTTCACTGACTTTAAAACACACTGATTTTCACTTTCCCTTTGAAATTTTAGCTCAAATGATGAAATTTTCGGCACTCTTTACAGGGATTGCATGACAGGACATTTGGCCATGGAAACCATGATTGCATCTGAAGGAATCAACTGACGACTTTTTTGAAAATTTTGTCATAAATGACACTGTTTGACTTTTCTTCAAAACAGAGTTTTGAAGAAGAGTCGAAGTCTATCCACATGACGATGAAACTCTCTGAATCATAACTTTGTAATGGCCTCACTCTGGCCTGCATGGCTTTGTTTGAAGACCAAATTGATTAATCCCTAGACCTAATGATCGAAAATTACTTTTGCCCATTAAAGGACCAAACCTTGACTGTCACGGACTTTGGTGATTATTGACAAAAGACCTGAGCCAGTAGGAGCCAGACATGAGGTGAAATGACTAGCATGACCTTTTCTGTCAAATTATGGCATGCCCCTAGGGGAATGAAGCTGGGTGAATGGAGCGGGACACCTAAAAATGAAATGCATAAAGAGTTTTGATCTCTGACGGAGGACTGACCAGATAGACTCTAACACCACATTTCATAAGGAGTCTTGTTTCTAATAGCATTAGATGGACATATATTCTTTACATATACATCACACATACTTGCATCAGCCGAAAACATCAATTTTACATTTTTGAAAAACAACATGGATCGCACCATATTTAAGATTGTCCTATTCATTCTTTCAGCTACTCCATTCTGTTGGGGATTATAAGGCACAGTTGTTTGATGTTTGATCCCATGTTGGCGAAGATAGTGTTCAAATTCATTTGAAGTGTATTCTTTTCCATTATCAGTGAAAATAGAGCCAATATGAGATTGTGCATCATTTTCAATCCATGTAGGAAAGTTCTTGAATGTTTGAAAAGCATTAGATTTGTTCTTCAATAAATAAACCCAACACATTCTGGTGTAGCATCATATATGTATTTCCATTTGCAGAAGGAAAAAGCATTGGACCACATAAATCTGAATGAATGAGTTCAATTTTTCTATGTGCTCTGGAATGTGAATCATCAAAATACTATTTGTTATGCTTTCCTAGAATGCAAGCATCACATTGCTTAAGTTTCCTAGGAATTGTAGGCAAACCAATAACACAATTTTTCTTCAACAAGCGGAGGTTGTCATAGTTCAAGTGTCCAAATCTAGCATGCCATAATAAACTTGATGGAAATGTACCTTCTTCATAATGAGAATTGTATGAGAAATTTTGTGAATGAGCAGAGGTACCCTGCAGCTTGAGAAGCCTTTCTTATTCTATCCTCGTCATGACAAGTGAGATGTCTAATGCTTTTCTCACCTCAATCTTGCCATCAAACATATGAATGGAGTGTCCTTGCTGGAAGATGTGGACCAAGGACAATAAGTTTCTCCTCAGCTGTGGGAGATATAGAACATGATGCAGAAGAAAGTCTGTAAGACCAAGAAATTTAAGCCTAATTGTGCCAAGCCATGATGGCTTGAGTTTTGATTTGTCTACAGAGTATACTACTCCATCAACATTGTCAGTAAATTCTTCAAAAAAATCTCTTCTAAAAGTCATGTGGCAAGTTGCTCCTGAATCAAGCAACCAATCATTTTTCCAAGAAGTAAGTGAAGCATTAAATAAGTCTTCATTTACTCCAATATTACAGTGTGCCACAACATAGTGAGCGGATTCAGGTGCTTTACCTTTCTCTTTATCATTAGGTTTACCTTTGGGTTGGTTTCTTTTCTGTTCAATTCTGTTCCAAGGCAACTTGCATGTGGATGCATCATGTGATCCATCTCTTTTGCAACGTATGCAGTGAAAATCTGACTTTTCTCCTTGAGAGTGTTTAACCCCCCTGCCTCTGAAATTTCTTCCTCTTCCTCTTCGAACACCTCTTCCTCTGGAAGACTCTTGAGCAAGATTCTTTTCTCTATGTGCAAGACACACAACCTCTTTAGAAGACTAAGGAGTTGTCTTCTTCCCAAAAATCTTTCTCTCTTTTAGCAATTTTTTTCACAAGGGAGTCAAAGGTAATATCTTTGAGGTTTTCATTTGCTTGCAATGACTCAAGATAATTTGAGTAAGTGGGATAAAGTGCCTTGAGAAAAGCTATCAGAGGAATGTCCAGTTCAACATTAGTGACTTTGATATCATGCATAATAGATTTTACTTCTGATGCAAGAGCAAGAGGATCATCATTTTGTAATTGAAGGGTGAATAATTTAATCATGAGTTGAACAACTTCAAGTGCAGAGTGTGAGTCATAAAGTTCCTTCAGTTTTTGTAAGGCTTCGAAAGAATTTGAAAATGGAAAAATATGGTGACTCACCTCTTCATTTACTGATGCTGCAATAAATGCATAAGCCTTGTTGTTCTTATTTTCCTAGATGACGAATTCCTTGTCTAAGGTAGGTTGTTCTGGCTCTTTGTCTTCGTCAACAACACACACTCCTTTCCACAACTCATTAAAAATGAGAGTGTGTTTGATTTTCTGCAACCATTCTGGATAATTCTCCTTGCTAGTGAGAACCACTCCCACAATAGATATCAATGAATGCATTTAAAAAAAAAAATGTGTCCTACTGCCAATATATAAAAATGCACTTCTTTCTGGTTAAAAATTGCACTCTGATATATTAAAAAACAGAGGTATTATTTTGGGGAGGTCCAATATGGTTATACTGGACAGCATGGGAGCCAAACAGCATGATATACTTGGGACAGCGTATACAACGTTATGGAGGAGCATTTATATATGTGGACAACGTATATATGGAGGAAAAACAGCGTGGATACAATGTATATATGCCAAAACAGTACTTAAAAGCAATGCATATATATCAAAACAACAATTATATATATGAAAACAGTGCATAGAGGTCAGTGTTATATATGAAAACGGTGTGGGAGACAATATTAGAAGCAGATGGCATCGTGAAGAAGAAGCCCCTCAAGTTCATGTCATGGAATGCAAACAGTGTTTTACTAGGACTCAAGACGAATCAAACCGAGATCGCCAATTTCATTCAGCGCCTTGACCCTGACATTATTACGATTTAGAAGTGCAGATGGTTGCTATAAATTTTTTGAGCTCCTCATCGTTTCTGTTAGCTGAATGTGTCGGAGTGCAATCCTTCCAACCGGAACATGCACCAGAACCATTGTTAAAAGAAGAAAATCCTCTGGATCCTCGACCTCCGGAGGTTTTGTACCCATAACCTCCACTGCCAGATTCCTATTTATATCCCCCGCACTTGAAACAACTAGAGCGACTAGAAAAAGTGTGAGCACCACACCCACCTAAAGAGAAATACCAATCGCCTGGTCTCACATCTGAGCAATCCTTCCAACCAGAAATTGTAGGCCAGACTTATGAAAATGCAGAGACCGTGTATTTGGTGGAACCTCCATGCTAATAATGAGAGCGAGGTCGAGGTGAGAGGGTCAGAGGGCCGACTGTTAGGAGGGAAGAGAAAACACAAGAGGATAATTATGCACAGTCTAGGGAGCACAGAGGGCGTAGACAATGATTAAAAATACCCTATGGTAGAGAGCCCAGAGAGTGCAGAGAATATGAGAGAGAAAATATGGCAGAAAACTGATACGAGTTACAACTAATTTTGGGAGTTGGCTCTGATACCATGTCAGACCAAGAGATAACTCCTCAAATGTAATTTCATTCTTCATTTAGTTTGTTCATTATTATATACAAGAGTGAGTGATTTTTCAGTTCATCTCCCGATGACTCTCCATTTTCTCTATTATTTATTTACATTAATTACAGTTGTTCACTCGATCCCTATGATTAGGTTTCAACAGCAGCCTTAACTCATATACAGATCAACAACTGAAATAACTGAGGCAAACACACAAACGACATTGTTATTTTTGGACAATCATCCCCGAAAGAACCCAATGCGGGAAAATAGGTGCAGCAGATATGAGGGTTTTATTATTATGCAGATTGAATACAACTAGGCTACCAGAAATGGCTCACCCAACAGATAATGTCCTTGGTAGTAGTACCTCTCCTCGAAGACAGATATTCCACCTAATCAGTCACCAGATGAACGATCCCACAGCAACTACAACAACTCCTTGGCTGGACAACAAAATCTGCACCAAGCTTCTCTACTACCCTACATCACTCTATAGGGACTCCGTCACCCTTCCTAGCTTACCATCACACAATCTGCACCATGAAAAATCTCCCAGTGCTGCCTCTTGGCCCTACGTCAACTCTGCTAGCCTTTGCGCAGCTACTGAAGCCTCTACGTCAACCCCTTGGCTCTCTGCATCATCCTTCTGACCCTCTACGTAGCTCCCAGTTGCCTTTGTGTCAGCCTCTCCAGGCTCTACGCTGTCTCTTTGGCACTATCTATACCTCTATTCTATGTATTATTGGCCTCATGCCGAACTACCCCTCACTGCAACAGATCACTAGCTCGATTCTCTCAGCAAAACCCCACTCCAGAAAATCGAACTGACTAATCAATTTGGTGTGTCTCCAACTGACCCTCAAGCCTCCTCTTATACTTTTCCTGTTGAGTCTTCAACAGCCGAGATTAAGTCCCTAATCAATAGATAAGATTAGATTTTTCTTGATCCATGTCATTTAGAACATTATCACCCAATTTTATATTAATACCCATTAATATTTTAATTTTCCTAAGTTTAGACTTAGGAACCCCATTAAAAATATTAATTATTTTAATATCTCTCCAACCGGATGGAATTTCACCAAACGATTTCTGAGTCTTGGAGATCTTATGTGCCTTAGCCTCTCCACCAATATTTACAGCTAGAGCACATCCAATGCTACCACAAATCAACACTCCCTCTTAGAGAGGAATGTGCTCTAGTAATGTTTCACCATGGAAACATCACACTGATCCTCCGCACCGATACCTGTGCTGATGGTTGGCTTCCTGCCTCACATCATCTACAATGCTACTTCCTGTACTTCTACCCATGACACTGGCACTGCCACTGCTACATATGTATTGCATCTCCCTCACAATATGTTGCCAGTGTTGCCCCTAACACTGCCACTGCTAATTGTTTCACTACAACTCAGTTACCGAGAAGTAGATAACTGACTTTTCCCAAATACTGACATCCTAGTTGGTCTGGAAGCCTCATGAAACTGAAGTTGCCTCTGTTGCTATTTTGTTCTCCCTCTGCTGCCACTGCACTGCTACATACATCTTTGTGCCTCTGGCATTGCTGCAACCTCCACTGCGCTCCTTCAGATTTCTGCACCCAGGCACTGCCTTGCTGCTCCACTACACTTTGCTCCACCCGACATCAGTCATTCTACTACTATCGTTAAGGGATCTCGTAGATGGATATTATCCAAGAGTTTAGGCACCTTAAGGATCTTGCCACTAGTTTGTAGTCCTCCTGACTACAACTCGATGTCTCCCCACCTCTTCTTTAGAGGTGCATGAGCACTCATGGCACAGTCGTCATCAATCTCGACTTATTTTTCCACCTTAGCCGGAGCTGCCTTAGAATCAGAAGCTTCTCCCTTATTTTTCTTCCTGGGACATTGGGATGCATAATTTCCCAGCTCCCCATAATGGAAGCACTTCATCTTGGAGATATCCTTATTCTTCCTCTTCCCTTGTTGTCCTACAGATGATAGAGCTGCATCCTCCTCCTCCTCTTTCTTGATTTGACTTCCCTTGCCACTACTCCTCGCCTTGGTCAACTTCTTGATCTCTTCTTCGCGAAGAGCTGCTCACATCTCCTCCCAACCTGGAAGAGTAGACCTGCCAAAAATACTTTGGACAAATGTTTCCCACTCCTCGAAGACTGCATTCAGGGTAGTCCTCACCATGAACTTCGGATCCTGTGTAGACCCTACAGAAGTAAGTTGGTCACGAATCTCCTGCAACCTAAGGAGGAACGAATCTATATTCTCTCCCTTCTGCATCTGATACGAGTGCAATTGATTCTCCAATAACATCTTCCACAGCATGAAAGTACCCTGATACAAGGCCGTCAAAGTATCCCACATTTCCTTTGTTGTGTTCTTTTCATCAATATGTGGTATAACATGCTCTTTGACCCTGTCTAGGATCATGCATTTTGCCCCCGCCATTGCATCCTCATAGTTCTCATTCTCAGTGGGGTCGACCAGGATAGCCACAACTCTCAAGGCAAAGTCCTTGATGCGATGTCGATCTAGGACTGCCAGGATCCTGTCCTTCCAGATGACAAAGTTGGAAGCCCCGTCCAACCTGTCATGATCCCTTAGTCAGTCCACTGCCATTTCAGCTCCTCTTCTGGACTCCCTCTTAGATTCAGCTTCCCTCCTATAAATCTCCCTCTAAGTCCTGATTTCCCTCTTGGAAATCCTATGGCTAGCTGTCGAACCACTCCTCTCCAATCCTCCTTGCAACTGCAACTTGGATCTGGATTCCTTGGCTAGAAATATATTAATGCGGCGACTCCCTCTACCTTGGTTCTGACTCCTTAGGTATTTTTCTACACTGACAGAACCAACACCCCACTAGCTTCTCAATCACAATCTTGCCATAGCTCCCCAAGTCCTGGAAACTGAAGAAACTGAGCCTTTCAGGCTTTGCGCAATCTTAGCAACGACATAATCTGCTCCTCCTGGCCACAACATCGATCCTTCTTGTTTCATAAATATGATCGGGCACTGTGTCGGTATGGTTTTCCCCTCTTTGCCTCTACGCTAACCCTCATCCTGGCTCGAAATGATGACGCAAGCCCTCTGCGTCACTTCTTCTCTGCTACTTCTACTCTAGAATAGTGTTGTCTCTCAGGACAGTTATAACTGCTGCAAATTCTTCATATTTTTGTTGGTGCCTTCAGTCGTCTTGTGATCTGCAATCCTCTAATACCATGTTGAAATTTCTAAGTCTAACACATTAGAAATACCTACTGCATTATCTAGTTTAATTTCTCCTACTTGTTTATTCCATTAACAAATTATTTATAAATATAAATACTGAAATAAACAAAAATGCAACCTCAAATCTTATACAGATCAAAAAATGAAATAACTGAGACAAACACACAAGGGATGCCATTATTTTTGAACAATCTTCCCTGGAAAAACCCAATGTGGGAAATCGGTGCAGCAGATATGAGGGTTTTATTATTATGCAGTTTCTGCACAACTAGGGTGCCAGAAATGGCTCACCCAATAGAGAATGTCCTCGACAGTAGTACCTCTCCTCGGAGATAGATATTATGGTTGATCAGTCACTGGATGAACAATCCCACAACAACTACAACAACTCCTTAGCTAAACAATGAAAGCTACTCCAAGCTTCTCTATTGCTTTGCGTCACTCTATAGGGACTGCGTCACCTTTCAGCTTACTAGCACATAATCTGCCCCACAAAAAATCTCCTGGTGTTGCCTCTTGGCCCTACTTCAGGTCTACTAGCCTCTGCACAGTTACTGAAGCATTTGCATCAGCCCCTTGGCTCTCCGTGTCAGCCCTCAGACCCTCTGCGTCACCCAAGTTGGCCTCTTCATCCTCTGTGTAGCTCCCAGATGCCTCTGTGTTAGCCTCTCCAGGCTCTGCGCTGTGTCTTTGGCACTATCTCTACCTCTCTGATATGTATTCTTGGCATTGTGTCAAACTGCCCCTCTCTGTGATCTGGAATTTATCCAGGACAAAGAATTAAAGGTATTACAGACTCATGTGCATGGGTGTGCCTATGTTACTTTATGCAATGGATCGATAAGATTGCGAAATACACAGACACTGAAGCAGTTAGAGAAAACATAACAGGCAAACATGTAAACACAACAAGTTTAATAATTAGTTCACCCAATGCTCCTGGGCTACGTCTCCTGGTCCAGCCTTCAGTGGTGGCCTCTCTATTATGTTTTCAAAGCAGAGTTTTACAATAGTGAGCTCAATTTGAGTCTCACTCAACAGATATAAATTAGTAGGACTAGACTTGGATCCCCCAAGTCTCTGGAGTACACAGACTCTCCTTACTAAAACTCGACCTCTATTGGTCACAGTAGTATGAGCCCAATCTGAGACTCATACATGACAGGCATGTACAGAGGAGTTCGCTTGAACCTCTCAAGCCTTCTCTGGAGTACACAGACTCTCTGACTCTACCTGGCTATGTTTGGCTCGATGCTTCCTTCAGGTCAGCTCGGCTTCCTCTCTCTGTTCTCTGCTCTTAGCTTCCTTAGCTCGCTTTTCTCACTGCTTACTTTATTTCTGTCAGTTCGTGGCTTTAAAGCCAATCTGCTTCCTGACTATTCATTTCCGCTTCCCGGCCTTCAAGTTCTCTTGCCTCTTATTCGTTTGAATTCTGCGTCATCATCACTGTGTAACGCCTCACAGGGAAGTGGCCACCTGTTTCATAAAGAACTGAGTGTCAGTTCTCTTGGAAATGTTTGAACTGTCATTATTTCCGTTTAACTCCCAGATTTCCCGCGAACATGATTCCTCTACCAACTCATCGTTCATGTCGGACTTCAAACCTTTATACAACTCGGCCTGTTTACCTTGTTGAATCTGGTCATCCGTTGGATCGTATGTTCGCCATCAATTTGGAGCCTCCAAATCCTATGGTCTCCGTCCATATCGGTTCGGGTAAGTTGCATGATGTTTACCCGTCCGATGTGAGCAGTTTTCTCTCTCTTCCGTCGGATGCATGGCACCCAGTGTGTGGCATCGGACGGGACTCGGTTGACACTACTTACCACTCGAAGCCCTTCCGATATCCTACCAGTTTTTGTGTGGGACCCACCTCTAACGAAATCGGCGAATTCCGTACGGTTTTTGACTTTTTGGTTCTGGGTCGCTCGGAGATTTTTCTTCTCTGAGGGGTTTTCTTGGAGATATGCGATTAGCGACTTGTCGCTAATCGCATATCAGAAACCTCCCCCTGTTTCTAAAAAAGGCTTCCTATTTTGTTGTTTTGTGGCAGCACGCATTACCATGGGCCAACGGCTAGCGCGCTTGACCGAGGGTCCTCGTTGCTCGGCGCTGCTCACAAATTACAACTATTCAAGGATATTTCTGATAAGCTCGACCTTTGTAAGACTTTAAAACTTTGGCATGAATTTTACAGAGTTATGAAAACTTAGAGAGTTCTTTAGGATCCAATTCGGATCACGGCCTTCCCACTGAAAAATCTTTTGGATCACCAAAAGTTTGTTTTTAAGCATCAATCAAGTGAGGGTATAGATTCCTCACTTGCCCAATTTCTATCCATTTTTCACTTCTTGGTTTTGAACCTTTGAGTCCAATCCTTAGGTACACAACATCCCCCATACGCTTAGTTCTCACCTTCCTGTCCAGAACTGTATCTTCCTGCAACTCATTGAGATATTCAGGTAACAGATCATCAATAGAAGGTAATTGACTTTGCGCTTCGGTATCTTCAACCAATGAAGGTTCAAATAGTCTCAAGCTGTTTGCATTAACAACTGAGTAGATGTGCATGTAAGCTGGTAAATCAAGGCGAAAAGCATTCTCACCAATTTTCTCAAGTATCTTGAAAGGTCCATACCTTATTGGCTTCTGCTTCTTACCTTCACCTTGCTTTCTGTATTTGCTGATATACAGCCAGACTTGATCACCAACTTGGAAACTATGCTCAATCAGATGCTTATCATGCCTTGCCTTGTACTTGGCTTGGCTCTTTTCCAGTTGTTCCTATACTGCCTAGTGAATCTCTTGGATTTGTTCGATGAACTTGGTTGCCTTGTCCACATCACTGTGTCCATCAACCGCTATGTCTTTACCAAAGACAAAATCCAAGGGAGACCTTGGTGTCAAACCAAAAGAGGTCTCAAAGGATATCTTTGTGTAGAAGAATGTTTAGCTCGGCTGTAAGCATGCTGCACATAACATAAATGTTCATCCCAAAGCTTGGGGTGCTTGTTGCAATAGCCTCTAAGCAACTGGATCACTGTCATGTTGACCACTTCTATTTGGCCATCTGTTTGCAGATGAAAATTTGTGCTCTTCTTTAGTCTGGTGTCCATCAATTCCCACATACTTGAACAAAATTTCCCAACAAATCGGGTATCTCGATTAGATATAATGGAAGTGGGTAATCCAAAATGAACCCATACATGCTAAAAGAACAACTTTGTAGTTTGTTCAGTTGTAATCTATTTGTTACAAGGTATTAAAATACACATTTTGTTGAACCTATCCACAACAACATATAAATAGTCATGGTCTTTTCTAGATTTGGGCAGTCCCCCAACAAAGTCCATGGAAACACTTTCCAGGGACTGGTAATGGAGTATACAAGCCTAGTTTTCTATTGTTGGGCTTGCTTTTAGCACACATGGTACACCCTGTTACATATATAGAAATTGTCTCATGCATTTTTGGCCAATAACAAAATCTTTGCAGTTGTGCAACTGTTTTACTTACACCAAAGTGACCTGATATTAGAGAAGTGTGTGCTTCTCAAATTATCTTTACTCTTTC
>APFE030697379.1:42272-92848 GCA_000404065.3 Pinus taeda
AAACACAAGATTTTATAATTGAGTAAAATATTCGCCATGCCTGGTGAGAGATTCGCCAAAAAATTATATATACATATCATATTATTGATAAAATCGCCTTCCATTTTTCCTATATACCATGGAGATTCGCCCATTTATTATACATGTAAATTTAAGGGGGGTTCTTAAATTTTTCCTTGCTTTAGCCTCTTTAATTTGTATGTGCCGGTAAACGCAGGGGAAAAGAAGTAGTGTTGGGACTCAATCAAACTCATGGCTAGGGAAGAAACACTGAGAAATAATATTATCGCAGGGGATCTGAATATAATCTTAAGCTCCTCCTAGAAGAGAGTTGGCAGCATAGTAAGAGATCCAATGAGGGAATGGGTGGAGGATATCATGCAAGATTGGGATTTTCTCAACATCAAGCCTTTGAAAGGTAAGTATACTTGGCCAAATAAAAGAATTGACCCTGGCCATATTGTTGCAAGATTAGATAGATTTCTTATTCAAATTTCCTATCTTCCCCTTGGTTTAGAAGCTAGGATGCTCATTCGGCCATGCAGTAACTCGGATCACAAGCCCATAAGGCTGGAACTCTCAACACAGAAATTTTGGGCCCATTCCTTTTCGATTTAGTGCTATATGGATAAGGCATCCAGACTTCATGGGCAAGTTTAAAGAGAGCTGGAATCAGCCTGTCACAGGGTCTCCTTTCTTTGTATGGGAAGAAAAATTAAGAAGAGTAAAGGCTGCTTTGAAGAGTTGGGCTAAAACTCTTCCAAATCTGGCTGATGAAAGGAGGATGGCCCATGCCTCCCTTGAGAAGCATCAACTATAGATGGAAGAGGAGGAACTCACGGAGGAATCGACAGTCATAGAAGGAAATCTATAGCAAAAATTCCACAAATCCTGTTTGCAAGAGGAAGAATATTGGAGGCAGAAATCCCGTAGCCTGTGGTTGAAATTAGGAGACAGGAATACCTCCTTCTTCCACAAACAAGCCCAAGCTAGAAGGTCCTACAACACAATTTCTGAAATAAAAGAAGATCGAGTTACCCACAATGACTTTACAAGTATCAAAGGGGTTGCCTTCTCCCACTTTGAGAATCTATATAGTGAAGTCGAGGTAATGAGATAGGACACTATGTTCTTGGACGTTGTCCCCCCCAAGATCTCTTCAAACATGAATCAATAATAGGAAGCTAAAGTCACTAGAAAAGAGATAAAGGTTGCGCTTTATGAAATGGAGTCGGACAAAGCCCCGGGTCAGAATGGCTTCACTGCCAGATTCATCCAAGTCTATTGGAAAATAGTGAAGAAGGATCTACACAATGGTATCCAAATCTCAAAGCTGCCAGAAAATTGGAGGAAGCGCGAATTCTGCCTTTCTTGCCCTCATTCCAAAGGAGAAGAGAGCCAACACCTTTAACAGGTTTCGACCGATTTTGTTATGCAACATTGGCTACAAGCTTATAACAAAAGTGATTGCCAACAAACTGAAGGTCATCTTGCCCTTCATTATACCTGAAAACCAAGGGGGGTTTGTTCAGGGTAGGAAGATCGTGGACAACATAATCCTTGTGTAAGAGGTGATTCATTCTAGCTTGCAGCAGAAAGAAAAAGGTATGGTGATCAAACTGGACCTTGCTAATTCTTTTGACCGAGTTCATCGCAAGTTTCTCTTTGACGTAATGCACAAGTTTGGGTTTGGTTAGGAGTTTATCAGATGGCTCCGAGCTTGCATCTCTGAGCCCTAGATTGCCCCTCTAGTGAATGGAAGAGAAACAGAGTTCTTTAAAGCCTCTAGAGGGTTGCGCCAGGGATGTACTCTTTCTCCTCTTCTTTTTGTTTTGCAAGCTTCAGTTCTGAGTTTCTATTTAGAAAAGTGCCAGGTGGACCAAGAAATTATGGGCCTTAGGATTGTCTGAGGTGTCAAGGATATTAATCACGCGTTGTCTGCTGATGATTCTCTTTTGTTGGGTGCAGCCTCAGTATACTCTGCCTCCAGATTTAGAAAAGTGTTGGAAGATTTCTGTGATACCTCGGGCAGTCAACTAAATGAAGGGAAATGCCATTTTTATGGCTAGAATATCTCCAACAGCAAGCTCTCCTTAATTTCCAGATGTTTGGGTTTCACTAGCTCTGCTTCTTGTAACTCCTTCATCTATTTAGGCCTTCCTATCTTCCAAAGGAGGCACTCCAGTAAATATTGGCTCCCAATGGTCGAGAAATTCAAGAAAGAAAATCATTCTTGGGGCTTCTCATGTTTGAATCTAGCTGGGAAGACATTGCTTATTAAATATGTCCTTACCAACCTGCCCATCTTCCATTTCTCGGCCATGTTAGCTCCCTCTAGCATCCTCAAGAAGATGGAGGATTGGATTCGAAGGTTCTTTTGGAAAGGAGGCAAGCAAAATGACAGGAAAATACCCCTTGTCAATTGGGACAAAGTTTCCAAACCTCTGCTAGAAGGAGGTCTAAACTTCAAGGATCTGAGGACTCAAAATATTGTTATGGGGGCTAAGATTTTGTGGAGACAAATAGCTCCAAAACTAGGTTGGGCTCAAAAGGCGTTATGGAAGAAATATTTCAAGGGTCGGAGGTTACGAAGCTTGGATGACCTCACCTGCACCAGTAAAGTTTCTCAAATTCACAGGCTTTGCATGCAGGCCTTACCACTGATACAAAAGCATTCCTATTGGATCTCGGGTAATGGCAAGCTTATTAGTATTTGGACTGATAAAATCATGAGCGAAGAACCTTCAGGTGAAGTCCAAGAGCTCTCTGAACTTCGAAGATGGACGTTAAACAGAGGTATCAAAACATTGTGGGATATATCTAGCTGGAAGGATAATTCGTGGCCAGGTTGGAAGACGCCTCAAATGCCGGATGCTTTAGATCAAGCATGGTCTTTCCTGCTGACTAAGCTGAAAGGAATGAGTCCGATGAGCATCAGAAAACAAGACAAGAGAGGTTGGGGCTCTCTAACCGGTTCTTATACTGTTTCACAAGGCTATGCATAGCTCAGAAAAATTCCCCACATTCCTTGCTACCCAACGACATGGCGAGGACTTTGGAGGCAGGAATGTGTGCCAAAAATTGATTTTTTTAGTTGGCTGTTGTGCCACAACAGCATTTTAACTGAGGATAGACTTAAAAATAAAGGCTTCCTGGGCCCTTCTAGATGTAATATTTGCCTGGAAAATGAGGAAAATGCCACTCATTTATTGTTTGAATGCAGGTTTGCCAAGAGCATATGGGCTAATGTGTTTTACTCATGGGGACCTTCTGTTCGTCTGCCAAATTCAATTGTTGGTTACTTCGTTGATTGGGCTCACCTCTATCCCAGAAAACTCCCCAAAAACAACTGGTTCAAGGCAGCTTGCATGGTTTACCCAAAATGCATTTTCTGGCAAATATGGATTGAGCGTAACCATAGAATTTTTCAAGAGAAAGCGCAGAAGAGTAACCTGGTTTTGTCAAAAGCCAACGACCTGCTTAAGGAATTTCTTGGTGAGAAATTTGAGAAGTTAGAAACAAAAAATTTAAATCCTCAAGAATTGGCGTGGGGGAGCAAACTTGGCCTTCAGTTTTCTGAGGATGAGAGATAGTTCCAAACTATGAAAAACTGCTAGATCAGGCTTGCTCAGGGCGATTTCCGCAAGTGGCTCCACAATTGTGACAGTTCTTCCTTGTTTTTTGATGGGGCCACCAAAGGAAATCTGGGAACTACTGGGGCTGGAGATGTCATCAGGAATGCGAATGGATGCATTTAGAACAGATATGCCTGGGGTCTGGGTCACGGTACCAATATGAAAGCAGAGGCCATGGCTTTGTTGCAGGGTCTTAAGCATTTACAGGTTCTTGGCTTTGAGAAAGCCAATATTTTTGGTGACTCCCAATCCTTGATTCGAATTGTAGTGGATAACACGTCCCCGAGGGACTTTCGGCTAGCAAGAGTGATTACGAGAATAAGGAAGCTAGTTGGTTCCTTTCTTCAGGTGAATTTTTTCCACATTCTTCGGTAGAATAATAAGGAAGCGGATGCGGAAGCCAACAAAGCAGTTCTCCTTCCTGTAGGCATGCGGATAAGAGACGGGGTTAAAGATTGGGATCCAATCCCTTAATTTTGTTTCTCATGTATTACTACCTTTTGCTACATTAGTTTGTCTGTATTCACAAGCATGGGGAAATTCGAGAAATCGGATTGTCTAACGGAGTTAATAAGATTCCAAACATTAAGGTTAGGAAGTCAATTTTTCTATATGTTGAGGATAGTCGGTTCATGGGCTTCCTAAATGTAACAGGCCAGCAGGCTTTGGATTTCTTTTGATACAAACTATAACCGTTTTCATTATAAAAAAAATGGCCAATATTTGAAAGCTTTTATTCAATGACAACCCTTTGAGGTATTTACCTTGTACATATTTTGATCCATGCCTTTTCTTTTATTTTCTTTTTCTATATAGTTCCTTTGTTTTGCATTTAAATCTAAAAGCCTTATACGTAAATAATTTCATTTTGTACATAAACAACTTGCCCACATAAATGAATAAATGATGCTCTACTGATGCCGTGAATGGGCATGTAGTAATTGTTCATCAATAGGCTAACATTTAATCTCCATCAATTGATTAATTCATGAACATCTTTACGAGTTTACATGGTTCATATGGAAAATAAGAATTGAATCTTATGGGGAGCTCTATTAAATTGGTAAAGCCCATAATTTTAATATAATCTTCGTGACTTGATTGGCCTTGAATAAATAGATTATGTGAATGAATGTGTCAACCCATTGGTTAGGGAAGGTATGGTGAGAAAAGTGTAATTATGAGCAAACCCAGTGCAGAAAATCTTAAAAATATTCGAATGACAGGGAACAACCTGTTTATTTTATAAAGCTAAGTCAGGATCCCTCATCCACCCTCGCAACAAATTCCTAAAATAATAATTCAAATTTGCATACAAATAAAATAAATAAAAGTGAAAATGCACGAAAGGCTTCTGGTGCATAAGGGTGATGCAAATAACTTCGCCAAGTTTATGGATGCTCGTCAAAAATGAAACAATGCTTGTGTTCCTTGAATTGACTCCATCGGGACATGAACGCTCGCTGGTAGTGAAGCAACACAAGAGATTCATCTTAATTCTGAACATTTTTAACTCACTTGCATAACATATCCATTCCCCATCAAAGCTTTTGGTGTTTGACTTTTGTTGAAGTTGGTGCATTATATTCAAAGACCGAGCTAGTTGACAGAGAGGTGAAAGATCCTTAATCAAAGATAAACAACTACACAAGTGGTACCCACAAAGTTAGGTCAATACTTCCTAAGACATGTTAGGCTCTATCATAATTAAAGGCTAAACTAGAGATGTTGAGGTTCTATTGGTGATTCACCAATTTTTGTAGCAAATACAACAACCCTAAAAGTTTTCATCCAATAATTGATTTCAGGGTCCTCTCTCTCAAAATACTAAGCATTTATGTGATCTATCCCTTAAAGCTACTTTGCATATCTTTAAGATTCCTAGATGAGAGGATCCTTAATGTAGAATATTTGAGAAATTGATTGGCGCAATGCCTGGGAATACTACACATTGCAACCTTGTATTCCATCATGTTTTATCTTTGCAACTCATCCTTCAATTGTAAATTCATTCATGATAGTGCATTAAAGGTGCACTAATTGGGCTGACATGCATCAAAACTCCATATAAGCGTTCCCCCCTTGTTCATTTTCACTGTGTAGTTAATCGCAAACTTCCTCTATTGTCTTGCATCACACACTTGACTAACGCTTCCTTGTCATTCAAAGTTGCACAATGCCACATCCGTGCCATGTGTAAGGTATGTTCTACACACCTGACTGTTGTGATCATTGTTCTATCAGTACGCTTTTCATTAGACTATTCTCTTATGTCTACTTATTTGCTTAACCCTTCATCTTTCGATTTACATATAAGCAACCATTACTCGTCCCTTCAACCCCTTAGTAATTTTTCTACCCTTTTCCATCTCAATGGGACTTTATATTGAATCACATCTTCTCTTCCAATTGTTGTGCCTCTGCCTTGCGCAATACACAGTGTGTGTCACACCTTAACAGTTTATTGCATCGCAAATCCCTTTTATACTCATAAATGTAAACTATCAAATGATAATTGTAAACTCAAAACAAGAACTCTAGCCAAAAAAACATGAAAATAGTCTGAAAATGAAAAATGTTGATGTTGGAATTTTTTTTTTTTTTTAATGGCATAAAAGCCAATAAAGACCAATTTTTTTGTGCCCCCCCCCCCCCCTAGTCGTGGCAGGCCGAGCCAACTGCCTCGCTCCCACCCCCACCCAACCCAGCAGAATAATTGGCTCTGGGTCGGGCAAGGGGAGGTGATTACAACCAACCACCTCCCCTCCCCACCTGGCCTAGCGGCCCAGTGCCAACAGCCTCCCCCCCTCGCCTGGTCCAACGGGCCCTAGGCTGTGGCAACCTGATTCTGAGAATCAGCCTATCACGGCCTAGGGCTCGTTGGGCCGAACAGAGGGGAGAGGCAACTGCAACCCCCCCGCTCAGCCCAATAGACCCTACGTCATGGAAATCTGATTCTCGAAATCAGATTGCCACGACCTAGGGACTGTTGAGCCGTTGGGCTAGCTGGGGACCAAAATTTTTAAATTTTGTTTAATTATTTAGTTAATTTTAATGTGTTTTTTTAAAGTGTGTGTGTGTGTGTGCATGTACTTTTTTTTTTTGGTAAATTTTCAATATTTTTTTTAAATGGCAATAAAAGCCAATAAAAACCAATTTTTTTGTGCCCCCACCTAACCCAGCAACATAATGGGCCCTAGGTCGAGCGGGGGGAGGTGATTGCAACCAACCACCTCCCCCCCCCATCCAGCGGCCCAGTGCCAACAGCTTCGCCCCCCACCCCCCTGGTCCAACGAGCCCTGGGCTGTGGCAACCTGATTCTGAGAATCAGCCTATCATGGCGCAAGGCTTGTTGGGCCGGACAGAGGGAGGAGGCAGTTGCAACCAGTGGCCTCCCCCCCGCTCAACCCAACAAACCCTGGGTTGTGGCAATCTAATTCTCGAAATCAGATTGCCACGACCTAGGGACCGTTGAGCCGTTGGGCTGGCCGAGGACCAAATTTTTTAAATTTTGTTTATTTATTTAGTTAATCTTAATGTTTTTATTTTTATTTTACAAGTTTTTTTAATTGTTTAATTGTTTTATTTTAATTTTTTTAAAGTGTGTGTATGTGTGCATGTATTTTTTTTAATTTGATTATAGCTATTTTTTATTGATTTGTGTGTGTGTGTGTGTCTTTTTTTTTAAATAGTTTTAATATTTTTTTAATTGTCTATTATTTTTTAATCTTTTTTTAATTAATTGTATTTTTTATTGCTCATATTTTCAGGAAAATCACATTGAGAACAAAGGGTTGACTGTTTCGAACGAGATCTAGGTTCATCATCAGTGAGCATTATATCATGAATCACAAAAGCATAAAATTATATTTTTTTATTGTTTATGTCTTTATTTATTTTTTGATTGTGTTTATTTGTTTATTATTTTGTTTTTTTAGTTAAAACCAAAAAAAACAAACAAACAAACAACTTAAAACGTCATCATCTTCTTATAATAATTCATAAAATTTATAAAATCTATATTTTCCACTTTTTATCATTTTTTTTTAAAAAATTATTTAACCTGTCATTTTGCGAATAGGTCTTGGATATGTCTTTTTTTTATTATTATATATGAAAATGTATATTTTTTTCTAGTGTTTAAAATTATTATTTTTACTAACATTAGTTGTATTAATTAATGATATATAAATATATAAAAAATCATAACCTCAAATATTAATTTATTTTTTTTTAATTTTGCAAAAGAGAATTAAAATTCATTATATAAAAAAACATTGCAAATAAAAACAAAAAACACATGTTTGGAAAACCCTTAAAAACCAAACATATTAGGACGAAAAACAAGAAGGGGAATAAGACAACTTGAAAAATGGTTAAACAATCAACATTTAAAATAAAATGTGCATACTTAAGATATAAGAAAATTTGAAGTGTCAAAAATATGCCTTAAAAAAATGTTGATGCTTTTCAAAATCCGCATGAAAATTACCAACATTTAAAAATAAATAAAAATCCACAATTAATACATTAGAAAGTTTAAAGTCTCAAAAATAAGCTTCCTAAAAAAAATGGTTGAAGTTGTGTCAACATTTTTCGAAATCAACATGAAAACCACTAACATTTAAAAAAAATGTTCATACTTGATACATAGGAAAATTATGGTCCAAAAAAAAGAAAGTGTATTATGAATCATACACTTTTCAAATTTTGATGATTTTTTTTACCTCAAAAAAATGGGTACTTGGTACGATTCCCATTTGATACTTTACATTGTTAATCTATCTCAAATTGCACAATGGTGTATTCCCCTTACTTAGTCTGTAACAAGAGTCTGCACATCATGTTGCACTTTCAGTTTATAGTGTAGCCCTTAGCCTCATGCTACGACGCATTTATCCTACGCAACCTGCAATGTGGTACTGAGTTAATGTGGTGCATCATATCACCATGTCACAATGCATTTTCACATCACGTCATAACCCATCTTCCTAGCCTAATTGCTTGCCTTGTGCCATAGCGTAGTCCACCATGCTAGTCTACACTATCACGTTGCATGCCAAATTGTTCTTTAGTTTTCTAACTAAGATATCATGATTAATATTCTTGATCTTCTAGGTCCAATAGACATACACCATATAAGCATATCATCATCTAAAGACATGGCTCCCACAAAAACAAGGTCTAGGAAAGAAAGTGCGGAGGAAGGATTAGAAGAAAGCCCCATTGCTTCAGTGCCTACTTATGTTAACATAGGGTCCTTTATTAACAAATTTATGTCCATCTGTTATTCCAAGAGATATCACCTATTCACAAGGAAAGAATACCTCAAGGGAAAAGAAGATATTAGTCTTTACCAGAATGTTAAAAGATCGTGGCTACACAAAGGAGCATCTCATTCGATGATATTCCATGTGGGGAAACTATGAATAGATCATCAAGTGCATTGACATCAAGGATATTATCATCAGGGACAATTGTGGCCAAGATATCACTACACTCACATACCCTCGAATTGTTGAATATTATAAATTGCCTAGACATCAAGTGCCTCTATGAGTAGGATGATATTACAAGTTTAACTTGAGCAACAAAGATACTCTAAAGAGTTGTTGGCAAGACCCCAACAAATTAAGGAGCAAGGCTGATGGGATATATAAAACAAATCTACGAATGAAAGCTTATCATCTAGTTACAAATATGTGTTGCAAACTTTATGGCAAAGCCAACACAAAGTTCTTCGAGGAGAGTTGGGTGCCACTTATGTATACATGTGTCCATAAAGGAGTTATATTCAACCAGAATTAAATCCTTCCAACATCGATGCAGTCTAGGGTGAAAGAGGCCCAAAATCTAGCAAATGCAAAGCAACCCAAGTTTTGTATGGCATCATAGTTACTTGATTGTGTGTGCGTTAAATGTGAGTTTCACGTAATGGGGTTGAGGTGGATGCTCACCCCCAAAATTTCACCAATGCACATATATTATAAAGAGTCATGGGAAAGTCAACACATAACATCATACGCAAGAATAGTCGAAGGCTTCATTTCGCCACTATTCCACATTATATTTTAGTACGATTTGCCTTATATGTCAGTCACATCAGAGCATTATCACAAAAAGTGGCCAACTAGTTTTATCCACCAGATTCTACATACATCAAGGTTTTTGGGTCATGCAAACCTCCACATAAACTCATACTATTTGTCACTGCCAAGGTAATTTTACAGGAGGTTGTGTATTAGGTAACCAAGAGAGTTGGAGGTATGCTAGCATGGGTAAATAAAGCACCATGTCCCACATACCCTTTTTATGTAGACATGTACTAATTGCGCATATAATCATTCCCACGTCAGATTGCACTTTCAGTTTATAGTTTAGCCCTTAGCCTCATGCTACGATGCATTTATCCTACGCAGCCTGCAATGAGGTAATGAGTTAATGTGGTGCATCATATCACCATGTCACAATGCATTTTCACATCATGTCGTAACCCATCTTCCTAGCCTGATTGCTTGCCTTGTGCCATAGTGTAGTCCACCATGCTAGCCTACACTATCATTTTTCATTGTGTATCAAATTGTTCTTTAGTTTTCTAACTAAGATATCATGATGAATATTCTTGATCTTCTAGGTCCAATAGACATATAACATCTAAGAATATTATCATCTAAAGACATGGCTCCCACAAAAACAAGGTCTAGGAAAGAAACTACGGAGGAAGGATTAGAGGAAAGCCCCATTCCTTAAGTGCCTACTTATGTTAACATAGGGTCCTTCATTGACACATTTATGTCCATCTATTGTTCCAAGAGATATCACTTATTCACAAGGAAAGAATACCTCAAGGGAAAAGAATATATTATTCTTTATCATAATGTTAAAAGATCGTGGCTACACAAAGGAGCATCTCATTTGATGATATTTCCATGTGGGGAAACTATGAATAGATCATCAAGTGCATTGACATCAAGGATATTATCATCAGGGATAGTCATGGCCAAGATATCACTACACTCACATACCCTCGAATTGTTGAATATTATAAATTGCCTAGACATCAAGTGCCTCTCTGAGTAGGTTGATATTACAAGTTTAACTTGAGCAACAAAGATATTCTAAAGAGTTGTTGGCAAGACCCCAACAAATTAAGAATCAAGGCTGATGAGATATATAAAACAAATCTACGATTGAAATCTTATCATCTAGCTACAAATGTGTGCTGCAAACTTTATGGAAAAGCCAACATAAAGTTCTTCGAGGAGAGTTGGGTGCCACTTATGTATGCATGTGTCCATAAAGGAGTTATATTCAACCAGACTTAAATCCTTTCAACATCCATGCAGTCCAGGGTGAAAGAGGCCCAAAATCTAGTAAATACAAAGCAACCAGAGTTTTGTATGGCATCATAGTTACCTGATTGTGTATGCACTAAATGTGAGTTTCACATAATGGGGTTGAGGTGGATGCTCACCCCAAAAATTTAACCAGTGCACATATATTATAAAGAGTCTTGGGAAAGTCAACACATAACATTGTATGCAAGAATAGTCGAAGGCTTCATTTCGCCACTATTCCACTTCATATTTGACTACGATTTGCCTATTATGTCAATTAGCATCAGAGCGTTATTACAAAAAGTGGCCAACTATTTTTATCCATCATATTCTACATACATCAAGGTTTTTGGGTCATGCAAACCTCCACACAAACTCATATTATTTTTCACCATCAAGGTAATCTTACAGGAGGTTGTGTATTAGGTAACCACGAGAGTTGGAGGTATGCTAGCATGGGTAAATAAAGCACCATGTCCTGCATACCCTTTCTATGTAGACATGTACTAATTGCGCATATAATCATTCCCACGTCATGTTGCACTTTCAGTTTATAGTTTAGCCCTTAGCCTCATGCTACGACGCATTTATCTTACGCAACCTACAATGAGGTAATGATTTAATGTGGTGCATCATATCACCATGTCACAATGCATTTTCACATCACGTCGTAACCCATCTTCCTAGCCTAATTGCTTGCCTTGTGCCATAGTGTAGTCCGCCATGCCACTCTACACTATCATTTTGCGTTGCATACAAAATTGTTCTTTAGTTTTCTAACTAAGATATCATGATGAATATTCTTGATCTTCTAGGTCCAATAGACATACAACATCTAATCATATCATCATTTAAAGACATGGCTCCCACAAAAACAAGGTCTAGGAAAGAAATTGCGGAGGAAGGATTAGAGGAAAG
The DNA here is from genome assembly GCA_000404065.3 of Pinus taeda. Classification (NCBI taxonomy): domain Eukaryota; kingdom Viridiplantae; phylum Streptophyta; class Pinopsida; order Pinales; family Pinaceae; genus Pinus; species Pinus taeda. The sequence continues at coordinate 54,163 of APFE030697379.1, forward strand.
CCCCATTACTTCGATGCCTACTTATGTTAACATAGGGTCCTTCATTGAAAAATTTATGTCCATCTATTGTTCCAAGAGATATCACCTATTCACAAAGAAAGAATACCTCAAGGGAAAAGAAGATATTAGTCCTTATCAGAATGTTAAAAGATCGTGGCTACACAAAGGAGCATCTCATTCGATGATATTTCCATGTGGGTAAACTATGAATAGATCATCAAGTACATTGACATCAAGGATATTATGATCAGGGACAATCATGGCCAAGATATCACTACATTCACATACCCTCAAATTGTTGAATATTAATAATTGCCTAGACATCAAGTGCCTCTCTGAGTAGGATGATATTACAAGTTTAACTTGACAAACAAAGATATTCTAAAGGGTTGTTGGCAAGACCCCAACAAATTAAGGAGCAAGGCTGATGGGATATATAATACAAATCTATGAATGAAAGCTTATCATCTAATTACAATTGTGTGATGCAAACTTTATGGCAAAGCCAACACAAAGTTCTTCGAGGAGAGTTGGGTGCCACTTATGTATACATGTGTCCATAAAGGAGTTATATTCAACTAGACTTAAATATTTTCAACATCCATGAAGTCTAGGGTGAAAGAGGCCCAAAATCTAGCAAATGCAAAGCAACCAGAGTTTTGTATGGCATCATAGTTACTTGATTGTGTGTGCACTAAATGTGAGTTTCACATAATGGGGTTGAGGTGGATGTTCACACCCAAAATTTAAAGAGTGCACATATATTATAAAGAGTCATGGGAAAGTCAACACATAACATCATACGCAAGAATAGTCGAAGGCTTCATTTCACCACTATTCCACTTTATATTTGACTATGATTTTCCTTATATGTCAGTTCGCATCAGAGTGATTACCAAAAGTGGACAGCTAGTTTTATCCACCATATTCTACATACATCAAGGTTTTTGGGTCATGCAAACCTCCACACAAACTCATATTATTTGTCACCGTCAAGGTAATTTTATAGGAGGTTGTGTATTAGGTAACCACGAGAGTTGGAGGTATGCTAGCATGGGTAAATAAAGCACCATGTCCCACATACCCTTTCTATGTAGACATGTACTACATAAATAACTTCAAAGAAGCATAGAAAAACGTCGTGGATCTATAATGTTTAAAATTCAGAGAACATGATTTCCACATATATGACTTGAGAGGTGTGGTCGCATCACATTACTCTGAGTGAAAATACAAAAGCTCTGCTTGTAACAAAACCAAGGAGGATGAGAAAAAGCTGAAGAATTGCTATAATGATGTAGAGGTCCTAGAAAACACAAATGGCTTTGAAGCCACAAATGGCGTTGAACCCATAACATGAGAAACTTTCAAAGGGATGGACACTAAGGATAAGAAGGTTGTCAAGAAAAGAGAAAGGCAAAAGGAAGCAACCAAAATAGAAAAGGAAAAGGAAATAAAATAAGACATGCAGTTAAAGAAGGAAAGGGAAAAAAAAGAGAAGGCAAAAGTAGAAAAAAAAACTAAAGAGAGAGAAGGAGCACAAAAGGAAGAAGAAACAAGAGGAAGAGAGGCTCAGCAGGGAAATATTTAAAAAGTAAGCCTAGGATGAGGCTGGGACAAAGGAACAACAAGAAAGGAAGTTGAGGATGTAGCAAGAGATGACTTGCCCAACATGGATATGGATCCATCAAGCTCTATTTCAATGCCCATATTAGGAGGTCATTTACCAATTAGAGAACTAAGCATCATTATTGATGATGAAAATCAAGTGATGAACTTGGAAAGCTTCCAATTTGACAAAAGTAACAACTAAATTGTCCAAGAGAGAAGGAGACATCTAGCCTAGGAAAACCTATCTTGGTAACTACAAAAAGGAATATAGTGCCAAACACCCTAGAAAATCTACTAGATAGAGCCTTGGCATGAACAACCTTTTCCTCAACCACATAAAAAAACATTGAACATTTAATGGAAAAGGTTAAAGAATTGGACAAGAGCCTAAAAAAGGTACACTGAGAAAATGAAATTTTGCACGAAGAAAACCAAGATCTAATGGCCTTGAGCTCTTGTGATAGAGATTATCAAAATGCAAATTTAGAAGCAAATAAATCATAGATATGGTAAAACAATTGTACCAAGACCTTGGAACACTCTAGAAGATGGCTATCGTGCATATATCAGTTCTAAATGTAATCAAGGCTAAAGGTGTGCAACTAATGGACACCTTAACAACCATTAATATAATGCACGAATGGAGTACAGGGAAGGAGGTAAGGCATAAATCAGGCTTGTTATTGGAGCTCAAGAAAAGCTTGATAAATATGTGGTCAAAACTATGAGCACTTATCATCAACACCACCACATGGTGGAAAGGTTGATCAAAGCTCACAAATTAGTCTCCATCAAAGCATGGGCAAAAGTGAGGCCCGAATAAGAAATTGGGCATGAAATATAGGATATGATGCATGCAAAGCAATTGGCTATCATAAAGAAGAATACAAAACCGACTAAAGAAGCATAAGAGTAGCACCTAGTAGGACCCACAAGGTTACACACAATGCTTACTTCACTATTCCACAAGATCCAGACCAATCTAAAGATAATGGTGCCTAACACAATCAAATTTGAAGTCACCATTAAGAGGCTAATTTCAGGAAAGATTTTGTCTATTGCATAATACTACAAGGGTTGGCATGCCCATATGACCTAAGGGTTACAAGTTCAAGTCCAAGTCTTGTCTATTTTGGAGTTAAGTTCATAATATATGTTTGTTTTTGTTTTTTTTTTAATTTCAATGTCATTGTGTAAAAGGAAATAAAATTAGAAAATAAAGTAAATTATAAATTAGACCTGAGGGTATGTGAAGAGTCATGGAAAGTGAAAAGTCACCTCATTTTGTCTAAAAATACCCTCTAGGTTAGAGATAAAGAACTTTTAGCTTTTGGATTCATAGCACTCTTGAAGGGGAGAAGCTTTTAATTACCTTGACAATTAATTCCCAGTTGTATGCATTCCCATTATAATGTTTCTTAAAGATATTTTGTGGATTGTCATTGGATGTTTCAACACCAATACTAAGAAGCCATAAGGGCCACAACAAACATTTTCTATCATGTGTTATAAAATGATGTAAGACTATTCTTTTTTTTGTTTGGTAGTATATGATTGTTACTTAATTGTTGCAAGCTAACAAACTATTGCATTAACTGAAAACTTCCATCTTTCTGGGAATTACATGCTGATTTTTACATGTTTTTATGTTGGTTGTTGGTTGTTGATTGCAAACTACTTTACAATTACTAGCTAGTATATTTTTGTCTCCATGTATCTTAATTAAAGACTAATATCATTCTTTCTTTAAGGTTCATGCTCATTTATAAATATGTTGTAACATTCATTGTATAATTCACTTAAGGCATTTTCAATCAAGTTGATTTCACTTTCATTCCACCAAGGGCTTTGTTTAGGTATCCCTTTCATATCTCGTTTGTCCAAAATCCAACCTTCACACAACATAAGATGGCAGTTGGGCCAACAATCAAGATGGGACTCTCATCCCAAACTATGTGAAGTCTAATTAGGGCATCAAACTGGAGAGATACCCTTAAGATTGTAATTCAACAGGCTCAATGAGACACTATAGCTCTTGGAAGAGTTCCAAGGATGCACAATAGCACTATAAAGAGGCTTAGTACTACACTATAGGGAGATAGGGAGGCCAAAATATGGACTTAGGAAGGAGAGAAAATCAATATAGCACTCTACATGGGGAAATCTAGGCATTATGGCGCTAAGTAGGGGGTTATGGAAGCGTTGTGAAGGATCCAAAAGGAATAAAGAAGACTCAAAAACAGAGTTTAAGGGTTGATATTGAGAGTGTAGTGTTGTAAAAAGGGATAATAAGACACTATAACACAAAGAAGAGAGTGAAGGGAAAACTACATGGGTCAAGACAACAAGGAGAGTCGTGTAAAAAATATGAGAGCAAGGTTATAACATTTCACATAGGACTAAGAGAGCACTAAAGCACTGGCTAGAGGGCTAAGAGGGAGCTACACAAGTCTATAAAGAGTCAAAATTGCATGAAAGCTAAAGTCAAAAATCCCTCTCTACGTATTACCTCAATAAGTTAAAGTATGGGAGGTCACCTTGTACTCTTGAACTCGCCAACGAAGTTGAGTTAGACTCATAATTCTTCCTCCATTATCTTATTTTATGAGGGTTGATCGTAAACTACAAGAATTAGATAGGCTTTACAAGAATATCTCTAAATTGATTTGAACAAGTGAGCCCCTCAATTCTCTTTGGGAGGAGGGTTGTTGTTGCAGCTACAACAAATTGTTATAGATCTAAAATTTAAAAACCTCTTAAAAAAACAAAAATAAGAAACATTATAAACTTGTGATAATAACTAGGTAGTATTATATCATGAATTAAATCATCAATACCACATCTAATGCATTTATCTCATTGAAGATGAATTGGATCTCTTCGAAGGAATGGTATAGGAATGGTGCTTGTTGATATATTGTAATAGTGCACTTTGCTTTAAAAATATACCTTTAAAATAAAAATAACATTGAACTCTGGGATAACATCTTTGAAGTACATATAAAACTAAACTTTATAATCACGTCTTTATAGTAAAACAATTCTATATTCATAATGCTATCGTCAATGGTTGTATTGTGATTATGTTAGTTCTTATTAAAACAATGGAAGGAACCTATGTTTTTTTCTAAGATTGAATGAATTTTAAATAGCACAATGATGTCAACTAAACAAACAAATCGGTAAATTTTTTACTATATCGATGTCTCACTTGCAATTTCATGTGAATGGGGAACCATCAAAACTTAACATAATCAATTAGGACTTGTAATTTTATGAGAATATTGAATGTATTTTGTCAAATATCTCACTTGGAGTTTTATAAGTATGAGAGTATCAAATGCAACCATGACCATTAAGTATGAGAGTGTTGAATGCAACCATGACTCTTAGGAGATATTTGACCCATGTCTAATTCAATTCTTCACATTAATGCTATTTTTTATCACCATGTACTACGTTTAAAATAAGAACAATGTCAAAATATAGATAAAAATAACAAATTCTCATGATTCTCCACTCGAATTTGGCATCAAAGAAACCCCATGGAACCAATCTTTCAAGATTCTCCACTTGAATTTGGTGAGTTTAATCTTTAATTGTAGGCTAGGGGAAGTGTGAGAGAATTATCATTCCCTTAATTTCTGTATTCTCTAGTATAATGTTTTTGTCCTAAAAGATGCACATATTTTGAGCTAACCAGATGCCATATGTGACTATTAGAGACAAAGCTTTTATAGGAACAATAATTGAATTTTGATACCAAGATCTCCATCATTCATCCACACTCCAACCCCTCCAAATGCACGCAGATCATGAAGATTTGCATACGACCCAAACTATCTCCTAGAAAGGACATTCTATGAATAAATGGTTTATTGATCCTCCTCCTGGTCTGCATAAGAAATACCACCCAAGTCTGGTTTTTTATCGCTTTTACATCACGTTCCATATTAGTGCCTTCCATTTTAGTAAACACCACATAAAGATCATAGACTTCATAGAAAATTTTAATTGCCAAATTATTTTCCATCACTAAACCTACTCAATTGGTTGTTCCCTTATGTTGTTGTTGAGATATCCTAGTTTAGGAGTATACTACCCCGAGGGTGCATGTGACCATGTTAGATCGTCTTATAATTACGTTATTCTTACATTTTTTCTGGGAGAGTTTTCACGTATATGTTCCATTAAATTTGGTGTTGACCTTCCAATCCCAAAGCTCTGGTCGACTGCCAGCTCCGTTGCGATAAGGTAGTGTTTTGAGGATCATATACTTGTGATAGTCACGTGCATCCTCTTTCCTTGAGCCTGTTGACCACCTACTTAGGTAATTTGAATATGTCCCCATTTACGACCCATGGATCAATGCATATCTTGACATGTCTACCATCCCCTACTCTCCACACAAATCCATTGCTAACAATTACAAAGGAGTTAAATATTTTTCTTAGAACAATTGAGATGTTTTTCCTTGGTTTGACTGGGGTATGTGGCCAATACTCTAGGGATAAAGGATCTATGTATTTTCCAGTGCCCACTAGAGTCCATAAATTATCATTGGAAATTAATCTCCATCCACATTTTTTAGCTAATGCCGACGAGAAGAAAAAAATACTTTTAAGTCCCCAACCTCCTAAAGTTATTCACATTGCTATCTTCTGCCATCTTACCCAAGGAGCCATGGAATGGTCCTTTTTCCCAGTCCATAGGAATGAAAATATATTCTTCTAGCTTTCTCAAGCACTCCCTTGGGAATCCATGCAAGGGACCCCCAATAAACTAGAATGGCCTCCAAAACCAACTTAACTAGGACTGGTTTTCCTACCCTTGACAACCATATGAAACTTTGGGCTTTGACTCTTCTTTCAAGTTTTCCTAACATCCAAGCCTGGTTGGATTTGGAATATTTTTTTGGTTTCAGATGAATCCCTAAGTATTACAAGCCTTCATCAAAACCCCGCGTTTTAAAGGCGAACTTTCAAGAGAGATACCTTTGTTATTCATTCTCTAGATTAATTTAGGAAATAGATGTTTTTCTGACATTAATTTGCAAGTCATTTACTTTCCCAAAAAGATACATGACTTCAAACAATTTATAAATAGCTCACATGGATCCATTACAAAACATTAAGATGTCATCTACAAAAAGTAGATGTTAGATGATCGTACCTTGAGCAATATCGAGTCCTTGGAAACCACCTCATATTTCTGCCTCTACTAGCAGAAGACTGAGGCCTTAAACAACTAGAAGGAAGAGGATATGAGCTAAAGGACATCCCTTCCTTATGCCTCTATGAGCATGGAAGTAGTGTGACGTTGCTCTGTTGATTAGGACTACAAATGAAGCAGATTGGATACAACCCATGATCTAATTGACAAAAGGAGGAGGAAACAATGTCTAAGTGAGAATGAGCCTAAGATAGAGCCAACTAACTCTATTATAATCCTTTCAAATATCTATTTTAATAACTGCCCCTTTCAAATGGTGAACTTTCATGTTCTGTAGACCTTCTTGGGCTACCCCAATTGCTTCTTGTATTTGTCTTCCCTCCACGAACCCAAACTTTTCCTTATAAATTGATCTTGACAAGATTGGTTTTATCTTTGAGTTATGATTTTTTCATTGAATTTATAAATGTTGTTACACACATAAATGGGGCAAAATTCTTCAAAATATTGGGGATTATCCCCCTTCGAGATAAGAGCTATGAATGTGGAGTTGAAGGATGCCAATACTTTCCCCGTTCTCTCGATTCATTTACAACTTTTGGAATGCCATTACCAATTATCTCAAATAGCATCGAAGAGGCTTCAATTTCCCACCCATTTTGCCCTAGGCTCTTGTCTTTTTGAAAACTAGCTAGAGCATCCTTCAACTCTTCTAAGGTAACTTCTGCTTGCAAGTCATCCATGTCCTCCTCCCTTACATAACTTGGGAACAATTATGCAACCTGTAATATGTTCACTATATTTCTTTATGGATCTTCCTTGAAAAGTGTCTGAAAATGAGGTTTTCCCATCTATTCTAACCCCTCAAAGGAGGAAACTTCCATGTCTTCCTGGTCCTTCATTCTCCAAATTGTGTTTTGTACCTTACACCCTTTTGCATATGCCTAAAATAAATTTGTATTTTCATCCCCACATTCTAACCAAAGGGATCTACTCTTTATGCACCAAGCAGCTTCTCTTGAGGCAAGAATATCCCTTCTTCATTTCTCCAAAGCTTGAAGATATTTCATTGAGACTAAGTTGGAAAAGACTTCATCTCTTGTCTCTAATAATAGTTTCAACTCATGCTCTACCTTTAACAAATTTGCCTCCTCTTTTGCATGTGTTTTGTTGGGTGTGTGTTATATTATTTCCACGACTAGTTGCACGTGCAGGGGGGTGACAGATCCACCTATTTGTTGCACGGGGCGCGGCAGGGGGGGCGGAAGCCCCCCTATTGAGGAGTTTACAAGCGGAAGGTAGACCCCCTACACGGGGTTCGAGGCAGTGCCCTAGGAATTTTGTTTTTCCTATATATATATGGACCCAAAGATGGTAGGTGAACCTACCCATAATTTTTTTGATGGGTTTTGTGCATGGGTTTTGCACGTGGTTTTGGGCTTATGGTTTTCTACCCATAGTATTTTGTAGATCTCATCAAGGAACTACAATTATGTTCCAATCGAGGGTTAATGGATTGGGGTTTATGAATGCTTCGACATGTATATATGTGTATTGTAACATTCAAAGGAGCATAATGAAAAATCAATCTAGTAGCCCCAGTTTTGGGATCCAGGGGAAAATCTCTGTGTATATTTGTTTTATGTTCTCACCATTGTTTATTTTTCTGTTTTTCAGAATTCGTTTGCAGGTAATTTCTACACAGGGTTAAAACTTACAATTTTTATTTCACATAATCTATGACGAGGCCTTTTAAGTTCCTGAGATTCAATTCGAACTATATCGTAGCCGACCTTCCATCCCTTTGATATATGTTGATCCAATTATTCTTTATAATTTTTACAAACTCATCCTATTGAAGCCAAATAGAATTCGTCTTGAAAGGACTTCCTATTTTTTTTCTCCCTCCCTTGATCTCCAAGAAAATAGGGGAGTGGTTTGATTCAACCCCTACATCTATCTATTGTCTGAATATATTCAACATGTCCAATAGATGCTCAACTAACAGAAATCAATCTAGCCTTTTATCCACTCAATTTTTCCATGTCTACTTTATCTTCACAGGTTCAATATCAATCAACATTTTTTCAGCGAGTTGGTGAACAAAGTAGCTCGATAAAGGGTTTGGGATAGCTCTGGGTCCCAAAGACTCAAAGTCACCCAAACAAAATTTCAAATCCTCTTCTAGGATCAGACTTTATTTTTGGAGGAAAGAATTTGAGAACAGAGCATCCCAGAGTTGTCTTTGATACAGATTTGGACCATACGAGTTAACAATAGTGAAAGAGAGGTCTAGCTCCAGTGAGTGTAACTCTAGACCAAGGCCTAATGTAATGCTCTTGAAATTCAAGGGTTTAATATGATGGGAATGTCAGCATAATGCTAAGCCTCTTGAGTGCCTCTCTACATCAATAGCTACAAAACACCAACAACAAAACAAGGACTCTAGAAGTCTACCTACCTCATCACCATATCCCAATTGTTTCCTGAAAGAGGATGATATCATGATCATGATTTGAAACCAGTTGTTTGAGGGAAAGATTCTTAGAGAAACTTGCTAGACCTCTATAATTAAAGGAAAGATCTTTCATTAATCCACCCCTCCCTGGGCAGTTAATGCTCTAAGTGCCCCATCGATGGACTATTGTTTATCAGCTACCAAATGAAATTGAGGTTTCTCTTTTTCTATAGTCATGTTTGATTTTCTTTCCCTCCAACTTTTGCCACAATAAATAGGCTCTATTTTCCCTAAACCACCCGACAATTCCCCAAGTTGAGTATAAATTTGCCTATTAATCGGGTTGTGTAGAACTTTTCTATCTATTCACCCAACATATGGAGATGTCTAGGAGACATTTATAAGAGAAGGGGATGACCCAGGAGATCCCGCAGGTAGAACACATGCAACATTGGATAAGGATAAGGATCTGACTAAAGAAAAAAGAAGCGTAAAGGATATACTATCAGAGACTGACACCCATTCTTTACCTAAATCAAAAAAAGATTCAACAATAGAAGTAACGGGAGGCTTAGATACCATCATACCCCAAGAGGGGGCAGTTGGAACTCCCGTTGTAGCAGGATGGACTGGAGCACCTCCTGCCAGTGCCCAGACTATATCCTTTGAGGGGTCTTTAGTTTATTGAGGAGAAGTCAAGGTATTAACCATGGGGGTACCTAAGGGAACCTACAAAAAGTCATTTTTTAGAGTACTCATCCCATCTGAGGATTTTCTTACCTTGGAAATCTCCTTCAGTTGATGATCTTTTTTAAACTTCTACTCTTTTTTTAATGACAACTTACAAAACTTGTGAGTGTGTCCATACTAATGACACCTACAACATTTTAATGTAGCCCCTTCATAATATACGGGGTTGTAAACTGCCTTATCCATCCCCCATATATAGGGCTTCCGATAATCCCTCCCTTAAATCAACATTTACCAGGACCCTTTCCATTGACTTATCTGTGCTTATCAGGAAAGAGTAATCCGCCACTAGGAAGGACCTCAGGTTGTTCCCCACATATTTAAATATATCCTCCTTCCATAACTTCAATGACCAACTAGGGAGACAAACCCATATTGGTTCTATATTGAACCTCTCCTGGATCGCATTGAACAAAGGTGTCCAAAATTTGAAAATAATAGGGGTCAAATCTATACTCCAAACCTTCTAATATATGATTAAGGGCTTCTTCATGAGATTTACAATCAAGTTGTATCCGCCCTTTTCCAAAACAAAAACTTCATGAGGGTTTGGAACAATGGGCATTACTCCAACAACTACCCAAGATTCCAACGTATTGATGTTGAATTGTCGGCCTTGTGTTCTCTCGACTATTGTTCTATCTACCATCATTTTCGCTTCATGCATCCTCACATTCACACTCAGGATTATATTAAGTTTTGTATGGGATTTCTTTCTTTTAATGAGCTTATCTTTCTCTCCCTTAGCTACCTGGTTTGATTCCCCTAAGAGAGGTTATGTGAATCCTTCACTTCATTGAACATCATGCTCATTGTCCCTAGATGTAAGGCCCCCTTTTCTTGTAACAATGGGGCTGGAGGGTTTTGAGTATAATTTGGAATATTGTTGGAGGTAAATTTGTAGCCCACAGTAGAGACTTTCCCTGAAACAACTTGCTCAGGTGGGGGTTGTGCCAAATGAATCAGATCCTCTAGGTAACCATGATCCCCATCCTAAGGAAGTGTAGAACCATTGTGTGCGTAAGGCACATTTTTGACTAAGAAGGCCTCTGTTACCAAGCCTACATGTGATTGTTGAGTCCTAGTAAACTTTGTAGTGACAAGATTTCTATCCCATAAACCTTCTATCAAAGTCTCAACCCTAATGTGACTAGGGGAGATAATTGTTTCCTACCCTACGCAAACACGTGTCTAAGGTAGTTTAAAACCCTCTCCTAAGCCTCTTCTGAACAAAAACTTGTGGAAAATGTTGATTGGAAGTTTGATCCCTCTACAACTTGTCTTCTTGCTTGCCAAAAGGTTACAAACTCCTCAGAATTTCTAAATATAGGACTTCCATCTTCGCTCCCCTTATCGTAGTCCACCAAGTCCTCCATGATCAAACGAGAAACTTCGATATAAAAAATGCATTAAAGGATGTGTGACTCATCAAAACGTGAGCTCCCTATAATAGTTATTGGTTCATTTTCTTCCCTCCTCAAGTGTCGATGCATTCGATGTAGCCCTATAGAAAATACCTGTAATAGACCCCGTTGACTCCTCTCCTCTATAACAGGGTAAATAATGCACTCACCAATTGACAAAATGACAAAGATTTACAAAGGGGAGATACAAGAGCATCTAACCTCTTTTTTACTAGACCTAGGTATTTCATTTACCAAGGGAGTCTATTCCCTAAATTGGATTTAAATTATTTGATTTAAATGTATTTCCTATGTTTTTGGGAATTGTACATAAGTAATGAGAGTGAGGAATATGCTAATAATATCTACTCTTTAGGAGATATCTCGAGAATATTTGAGAGAGTCCAAGAGGTTTGAGAGTTAGTTAGATCTCTTGGAGGATAGGTGGATCTAGAGAATCCAGAAATAGAGATTTTTTGAGTAATTAGTGGATCTAAACTAATTATGGTTCAAAATCCTATTTGTATAATTATGTAACCAAAAGCATAAAATATATGTAGAAGTGTGGAGAGTAGAGGTGTGAGGCCAATTGGGCTAAAAGGGCTAAACTACTTTAAATTAGGCCTAAGAGGGGAATAAGGCCCTTGTAAGTATATATGTATATAACAAGAGGAAACACATTGTTTGAGTGTTTGGAATCTGTGCGTGCCAAGCCTTTGTATATTGTTATGTGAAATAGTATTCTTGTTATTAAGTGCAAAGTATATTGCAGGTTTGTTACACTAAGATCAGGAGGGAAAACGTTTCAAGAACGCACATCAAAATCAATACAGAGGAGGCAAGGACCTTTGGAATAAGGACAAATCATTTATTTATATAGTCGAAATGATTAAGAATGTAATCATTGATCAACAAGGTGGTCAATGATCCAGAGGAAGATTGGAAAAGAGTACATGCCTATTGCAAAGAGAGATTGTAGAGGTAATAGCCTGTGATAAAACTAGTGACGGAAAGCATCAAAGTGGTGCAACAAAAGTAGTGGAATCCAAATTCCTAAAGATAGAGAGATAAGGTGTGAGACTTAAGGGAAGCTTGTGGAGATAAGGTCGAGATCATAATAGAAAAACTAAGTAAATAGCATAATGGGTCGCGTATAAAGGGTGAGCCTGTAGCAAAAGCTAAAGATGGAATATAACATAGAAGAACAAAAACTTAGCTTTTAAAGCTTCATTAGGGGAATTTTGAGGTCTAAAATGGGCCTCCTTAGAAAAATGTACAACCAAAATAAACTTTATAAGAACTAATAGGATTCAAGATGATGATGTCAACCATGGGGGGTGATTCACCATTTTTGGAGTAAAAAGGTAAAAAGATTAAAAAATAATAAAATAATAAAACTGCTTTTTCAACTCATATTTTCAACTTATCTCCCTAAGTTTTAACTCAAATTTTGAGCAGGGGTACTCATTGGATACAAAATTTAATTCCTCATCCAAGGAGTACCCATGTTGCATACTTTCGATGGACCCTGCTACATGAAAAAAGAGAAATACATGAAAAAATATGATTGCAATCATTTTTTCATGTATTTCTCATTTTTCATGTAGCAGGATCCATCAAAAGTATGCAACATGGGTACTCCTTGGATGAGGAATCAAATTATGCAACCAACGAGTGTTGCCACTCGAACTTTGAGTAAAACCATAGGGAGATAAGTTGAAAATATGAGTTCAACAAATAGTTTTTTATCTTTTCCCTCTAAAATTTGATAATGTAATCTAATCTTATTTTATTATTTGCGCTATTATTTTATAATTTCCTTAGGAGGCCCATTTCAGACCTCAAAATTCCCTTAATGGATGAGAATAATTTAATTAATGAAGGTTAAGGAAACATAACCTAAATTCTTATCAGAAGAATCTGTCAAGAGACGGCGTCGGGGTGTTGTGTCCCGAGAGTTCCTTCCTTAGGAAAATGAAAGAAGAGTGCATAGAGGAACAATCAGGATAACTAGGCGTTGGGGTGATGTGTGAATATTGGCCAATATGAAGAGCGTCAGGATGACATGGAAGCCTGTTGTATGGAATAAGCAAAGTAAAGTGGGCCATGAATATTGTTGACTCGTCCCAAAGGAAAAAGGCTTGCTCGCGTTTGAAAAAGGGTCGAGATCAACAATTAATTTTTTTTTCTATTTCTAGGAGTCTTTCTCCCAGAAGTTAACACCTTTGTGCACTTGTAGAGAGGATTAAGTTGATGAGGGCTGGGAAGACGTGGTGTATGGCCAAGTTAAGCATGGGAAGTCGACAGTAAAGCCAGGCAAGTGGAGTCAGGGCTCATACATCTGTTTACATCATCCCGGATGGAAAAATCCTAGGAGGAGTTATGCGCATGTAGAAAGGAATGGCCAGGATGACGTAGATTCGAGATTACATGTAAAGTGGGAAGGAATTTCCAATGGAAACGTAAAAGTGCAGCCATGTATTTGTTGAGTTATCCTTGGGAGATCGAAATTTGTGCACCATGGAAAGGGTTGGGATCCAAGTTATATAGTTTGGTCATATGAAGGGCCTTTCTTTACGTAGTGTTATAAATAAAAGCTTGGCTTCGAAAACTATTACAAAGGTAAAAAGACTTATATTAACAGTTCTTCATGCACATTCATTATATAGAGGATTCGAGGTTGTGATGGTTTTGTCTTTGTTCGGGGCTGCATATATTATATGTAAAGCTCTTGAATCTGATGGTTTTTTGTGGAAATCCTCCACCCTTGTAGATCCTCCATTTAATTTTAAACAAGCTTTATAAATGGATTTATCTCCCTAATTTGGGTTTAAGGAAGTGCCTTTGACCATAAAGGATGGATTGTGGGCTTTTAGGCCGGTGAAATTGGCACAACCAATTTGGGCTAACATCATTTGGTATCAAAGATAAAAAGATCTTTAGCTTGGATGTCTTCAGAGGAGGATACATAAAGCTCTATGAAGAAATGGAGTTATGGGAAAATAGGTTTCGAAATTGTTTTAATTTTTCATTGAAGTAGAGCATATATGTTTGTAGAAAGAAAATTGATATTCTTTAAGGTGAAAAGTAACTTTACATTGAAGATATTTGTTTTGGGGGGATAGAATTTGAATAGTAATTTGATTTTTTCCTGTGAACTTGACTTTGAAAGGAATTTACAGACAAAAGTTGCAAAGATTGGAATAGGTTGGAATGCTCTTAAATGGGAGAATATATCCAAAGAAATTCATGGGAAAAGACATAGGTGACATGTAGAGGACCGTCAAAAGAATAAGGTCTTGAAAAATATCTAGACAAGTAATGATTTTATCATGTTGAGATTGGTAATAAGCATTTGTGTTTATAGGTAGCAACCATGCAACGAGCAAAGTTTTTAGAAGGATAATTATGACGGAAACCAACAACAAGATGAGATTGTTGAAGCAAGAATAGTCAAGGAGAGAGAGTGGTGAGTAGATGAAATTTCATAAGCATGACAACTTTGAAAGCTGAGGAGCATACATGCTCTAGAAGAAGAAGAAGTTATATTGTAGAGAACCAAAAGAAGAGGACAAATTCCAACAGTTGAGGTTCAGTATAAGTTTCAAAAGGCAGTTCCACAGTGAGTGTGGATAGAATTTCCAATAGAAAGAGAAGAGAAGGATACCAAGAGGAGAGCTTCCTACTGTGTCAAGTAGCAGACTAGTTACAAGATGAACAAGGCTTGTTGCAACTCACAAATGAATAAGGATACCTCACAAGAAAACAAGGTAAATATGACTATTGATGGTCATGTGATGTATTTAGAGGGAAGTCCCAAAGAGGAAACAATGCCAAAGCAGTTGGCATAAAGGAGATGAGTGATGAGGAATTCAAGAAGGAGATGGTTGAGTTAAAGACAAAACTCAATCATGTGAAGTAATTGTTAGAAGAAATCTAGGAAGACCAGAGGCATGGTTGGATAATGAAGCAGAATAACATCAGATGGGATCCACTATAGAAAGAGTTGAGGTAGATAATGTATGATAAGGTGAAGCAAGAACTCAGAGCAACTAAGTATAATTAAATTGTTTATGGACAAGGCTTGTATATTGATGAAGAAAAATCCAGAGATGTGGAGAATAGATTTATTGATAGCCTAATGAACTATTGGATTAGTTCATATCAACATGAGGATGTGCTGACAGAGGAATCAAATAAGCCTAAGGAGGCCTATGCTTTTGAAATTAACGATTTTGTGTGATTGCATGTAATGAACAATACTCAATTGACATGATTATACAAATTGATAAAGAAATGAAGTTGTTGGAGGAGATGACTGAGATCGAGGAATTTATGCTTAAGCATGTGTTTGCGGATGTTAGATATGGAAAATTATTGGGCGTTGGCATGGAAGATGAAGATGGTGCAATTTTTTTTCAAGAAAATAATGTTATGGAATATGGACTAAGGAAGAATAGTTCCATGAAAAGGAAATCAAAGTTGAAGCTAGAATCGTAAATATTAATGATCTCACAACAAAGCTCATATTTTTAGAGGATTGGTTGGAAAATCGAAGGGTAATTAGTGAAGAAAGTGCAATTATGACAAGTTTTGGCATTTTGAAGGAAGATTAGGTGAATATGTAGCAACAACCAATGAAGAGTATCAACAACAAAGTTCAACAAGAAAACAACATAGATTTGGAAAATATGTACAAGCCAAAGAACAAGATGGACATAAAGATTGAAGAAATGAGGAAGTTGATGATGAAGGTGTCTAATAGGAGGTATATTGTAGAAAGAAGGAAAGTTAATAGACAAATTGTATATGATTAAACATGTTTACATCAGTAAGGAGGAGAACTACAACATAAAGTTGTGAAGCCTGGAAGAATGAATAAAACCATAGTAGAGCAATAACAACATGACAAAATAAATGATTGATTATAGACTAAAGTTTGGGATCCATGAGGATTTCATCAGAATATGAAGGCACATAGTTAGGAGATCACGATTTTTTTCACCTTGGGAGTATGATGCAAGAGCATCTAATGTCCAGGTCAAAATTCATTTTGACTAAACCTAGGGGTTTCATTTATCGAGGGAGTTGGTTCCCTGAATTGGATTTAAATGTATTCCCTGTTTTTTGGGAATTGTATGTAAGCAATGCAAGTGAGGAATATTGTAATCAAATCTACCCTTTAATAGATATCTTGAGTATATCTGAGAGATTTCAAGAGGTTTGAGAGTTAGTTAGATCTCTTGGAGGATAGGTGGATCTAGAAATAGGGATTTTTTGAGTAATTAGTGGATCTAGAATAATTATGGTTCAGAATCCTATTTCTATAATTATGTCACCAAAATCATAAAATATATGTAGAAATGTGAAGAGTAGAGACGTGAGGCCAAATGATCTAAAAGGACCATAAGGGCTGAACTATTGTAATTAAAGCCTAAGACGACAATAAATCCTTTGTAGCTATCAATATATAATAAGAGGAATCACTTTGTTTGAGTGTTCGAAATTTGTGTGTGCCAATACTTTGTCTATTATTATGTGAAATAGTATCTTTATTATTAAGTGTGAAGAATATGGTAGGTATGTTACAATAAGCTTAGAAGGGAGAGTGTTTCAAGAATGCACATTGAAATTAATACATAGGAGGTTAGGACCTTTTGGAATAGGGATGAACCATTTCTTTCTATAGTTGAAACGATTAATACTATAATAATTTATCAACAACATGATCAATAATCCAAAGGAAAATTGGAAAGCAGTGCAAGCCTATTGCAAAGAGAGATTGCAAAGGTAATAACCCGTGACAAAACTAGTTACAAAAAAGATCAAAGTGGCATGATGGTAGCAGTGGAATCCAAAATCCCAAAGATAGAGCGATAAGGGAAGCTTGCGGATAGAAGGCTAAGATCAAAACAAAAAGACCGAGTAGAGAGCATAATGGGTCGAGTATATAGGGTGAGCATGTAGCATAAGTTGGAGTCAAAGTATAATAGAGAAGAAGGAAAACTTGGTTTTTAAAGATTCAACAAGAATACGTTATTTAACAAAGGTAAGGAAAATAGAACTTGAATTCCTCTCAAAAGAATTATTCAATAGATGGTGTCGGGGAAACCTATCCTAGGAGTTCCTTCACCGGGCAATCGAAAGAAGAGCGTGTAGAGGAACAATCGGGTTGAATAGGTGTCAGGTCGATGTGTGGAGACTAATCAATACAAAGAGCACCCGGGTGACATGGGACCCTGTTGTATGGAATAAGCAGAGTAAATTGGGCCACTAATATTGTTGACTCATCCTAGAGTCAAATGGCTTGCATGCATTTGAAAAAGGGTTATGGACGTGTTGAAGGCCCGAAAATCGTTGCCTCAACAATGGGGGATAACCACCCGGTTTGAACCTTGGTTGGCAGCTCCTTTTCTGTTTGGAGTAGTGGCTCCAACTGGGGATGATGGGACCAGTTTCCCAATCCCTTTTTTTATGATTGTGCAAATGGGGTGATGTTTGAGATTTGGAATAATGCTTCCTAAAACTAATATAATTTAAACTAACAATCATGTGCATTTTATTCTAATCTAAAACATTATCTAAATATAACTATCCCGAGAGTAACGTGACATATGCGATCTACAATAATGTCTGAAAGCAATTGATAATAAAGATTACTCAATTGTGATGAGAAGTGAATCCATTTAATAACAATCATTTCGTATAAAAAGTTATCCAAAACGATTGTGAGAGATATATCGCATAAAAATCATTCATGTACTCAGCATAAACTATAGATCATCATCATACAAAAGTGCAATAATGGTAATCAAAAATTCAAATTTTCATACATAAACAACTTGAAGATAAGTTATTGCTTGACTTATAAGTAAAAAGAATTAAGAGATAAAAGTACCATTTATAATACATCCTACTCATATGCTTCGACAATATTGATCTACTTTCAAGTCACCCAACATCATCTAAGAGTACAGAAGTGCAATTTCAGTAGAAGATGTTAAATCAAGTAGAAAATAAATCTTGTTCCATTAATTCCACCAGAACCTCCTCAAAGGGGCATAAGTGTATGTTCTGAAGAATGTTTCTGATAAAATTTCTAGACCCCTCTCTAAATGCATGAGAGGGGTTTAAATACTAAAACTATAATGCTAAAAATAGATTATTACAAAAATAGTTGAGGAGGTTTAAACGACCTGCCTCAGTTTATGAAAAAATAAAATCAAATTTAAAGCAAACAGGGTGACTAACTATGCTCCATTTGTTCCTTCAGGTCGCAGATATCCATCATAGGTTTCAGCTATGTAGGTCGGTCGACTTCAGCTTTCAACTGTCCATCAAATACGGCATCGGTCAGAGTTGTCGCCATTTTCTCGGCATAGGTGGTTAGGAATTGCAGGGTCATCCATTGACTGTGAGGCTTGACCAAATGTTTCCAATATGCCTCCTAATCTAGCTTGGTCATCTGCCTTATCACTTATGCTTTGTCTTCCGCTGCTTGTTTCCATTGTTGATCGAACTGTTTTGCATCTGGAAGGAACCCTGGAATGGACTCTGCTACTAGATTGGCACCATGCAAATTCTCATTTATATTTCTATGATAATGTTTGATGTTGTCGTCACGTCCGTTGTTGCCTTTTCTGCTGCTTTTAGCCGAGAATCCCAGCTTGCAAACAAAATTTCCTTATGTGATTCTTCTAGTTTGGGCAGGTCGTCTTTTCTCCCCTCCTCTATATTTTGCCAAGCGATGTGATCAAAGACCTTTTTAAAGATCTCATCATATTCAAGTTGTATTTCTACGACTTGACTTGTCAGTTTATCACTTGTTTCGCAATAAGATTTACAGTGTGAAATATTCTGGCACAGTAATTCTTTCTGATATGTCAACTGGGAATTAAGTGCGAGTGCTTCGGTGATAAATTGATCAAGTTTTGGATCGTCTTTATGAAGATCAATTATTGCATTAACATGTTCTTTCTTCTCGGCTAAGCTGATTCAATGTTCTATTTGCATCTTTTCAAATTCCTGTTGAAGCTTGGCCAACTGTATCCCTGTCTGCTGGTCGGATTTAACTTGTTGTAACTGCTTATCAAGCGACGTTATTTTGTTTTCCTTATCTCTAAGCAACGTTTGGACTTCTGTGGCTTTATCTATGGTCATTGTAGCATAAGCGCTTGCAAACTATGAGAGTCTAGTTAAGTTGGCGGATGGATCAACTGGCAAGTCCTTCCGTAGAACATCCATTAGTTCGTTTTCAGGGTTAGTAGCAGGTATAGAGTCCAATTTTCTTTTATTTCTTTGCCCTTGCACCACGGCCTATGTTGTGGGCTATATAATACATCCAAAGGGGGTCTTTCTTCAATTTTTAGAATTATCTTGAAGGTGGGCGTGACAGGGGTATGCCCTACTTCTGGTTCATTTGCAGTTTCTTCCACTGTAATTTCCAGAGTTGTCTGGTGTTGTAGCGTTTGTAGCTCTGACACCTGTTCCCCTATATTAAGAATTTTATTAAAATTATCCCACTCTTCCTATAAATCAATTACCGTGGGTTTTATTGCATGTGCAGAGGTAGTAGGGATTTCAACTTGCTTGCTAGTTGAAGCTTGTTCAGCTATCTTCTATGTAGATTGGGATGCATCCTCGATGCTCTTGATTTTGTCGTTCTGTGATGAATGTTGTGATTCTTCAATAGATTTTTCTTAAGACTCTGCTCCAAAATTGGATTTGGAGTTTTCTTTGGAGTCACCTTCTATAGTCACACTGGGAGTAGGATCCCTTATTGGTTCAATTAACAATTGGTCCAATGGGACCGTTGCGAGCCTTCTTTCTCTATAACTATAAAACTTTTCCAAGTCTTCATGGTCAAAAAGTAGTTGGGCCATGTGTTTCACCTCTGAAAAGGTGTTTTTTTGCAAAATTATATCATCAAAAGCATCCTCCTCATTGGTGAATACTTTTGTTTTCACCATGGTGGTGAAATTCTTGACTGTTCCAAACAGGTCATACTGTTGTCCAGGGAATTTGGGTAATTGTAGAGATAGCATGTTCTCTGCTTCTTTGAGCGTGTGTCTTAGGTCGTGTAGTGTAAATGCTCTGCACTTTACAGGGAATGTAGACCAAATGGCCTTCTTTGACTCTTTCAATGTATGGTTCATTCCTCCCTCAGTAGTTGTCTGGTAGGCTATTTCCCTAGCCATCAATTTATCTGGAACATAATATGGTAGGATGTGGGGGGAGGTGATGCTGCCAAAATCTCTAATATATGTAAATGTCTCCTCCCTGAACCATCTGGCCACTAGGAGGATGTCAACTTCAGCTTCTTGGGAAAATCTGGGGGCGTCTCGATTATACAACCGCTTATAAATAGAGAGCATAACTCCATGGTAAATCTTGAAACAATGTGGTTGAAAATTGGATTCCCACATGACCTTGTGGTAGATGTGAATGGGAAGTGGATTCTGAACAGTCCATTTCCATCCCATGATGGGGAACTTTGAACTAAAACAAATAGCGTCCATAAAATAGGCACTCATAAAAAATAGAGGGTAAACCCTCGAAGCAATGCTTCTTCTCCTCCTATACTCGAATTGTTTTTGCTAAATTATCTGACATGATTTGGGCCCAATTCATAATAGTTGCGTTAACGACTACTTCAATTAACAGCAACTAATCCAGGGAGAACTTGGTACTATCAGGTCTACTAAATAGTCGACATAACATAGCCGCAACAAAACTATAAGGGGGACAAATAGATGCAGTAGTGTACATACCATTTTTGTCTTTCTTGATCTTTTCTTCATTATTTGACCAGGCACGGGTGCAATCCAATAAGTCATTGTTCTCTTTAACAAACTTTTCCACGAATTGCCTGTTGTAGATGACCTAGTAGGTGGTACATAAGCCGTAAATTGTCCAGGGTGAAAGATTTTATGGCTCCTTGGCTTCTCATCCTGAATTGTCTGTCTAAAATATCTACTTCATCGATAACCCATTTTACCATATCAGTATAAGGGATTATCTTCGGTCGAGCAGCTATGTGGTGCAAAAACGAGCAAATCGTCTCTAGCATGGAAGTGTCTGAGGAATCTTGGCCATCAACTGTAATATTTGTTTCCATAATCCTCAGTTGTTCTTCTTCTAGTATGTTGTACATAGTCTGCCATGTAGAGGTTCCTCCCTCTTTACTGCATGTGGTGTTTGTGAACAGGGGAGTCATCTCTGTCTTCTCAGAGGCTACAACCTTGCCTTTATTCCCCATTCTTCTCAACGCTCTGCTCTACAGTTTTTTCCTTAAATGAAGAACAAAAGCTATCGAACACTCAAAGATGAACGTAAAAAATGAAATAATGCAGATAGCTTGTAAAGGTGGTAAAAGAAGCATTATTTGAATAGACATAACAAGATATTGTATCAAGCTAAATGGTTGTTCATACATAAATGCAATTATTTCCCACTAATGCCCACTAATGATTCGCTATCCCTTAGCTTTATTGCTCATAAATTTTTGCGTCGAAAAATGGGATGAAAGTTTTTTAGGGTAGCAAGCCATTATATTGCGATGAAGCAATTGTGCGATTTGCAAAGCAATATCACAGATCGCAATATCGCAAGGTGTGTCTTTCAACATTCTTACCTCCTGCTACTGTGTCTGCGAGATGCAAGATGTGAGTTTTCCATTAGTTGTCTCACGTATGGTTACTTACTGGGCTCATCTTACTCAATAGACTTTGACAGACTTGAAATATTTCCTTTTAATACTCTACAGTGTGGGTCCAGGCGCAAATCGCATATCGCAATATCAGCTTATGGTAGGTGCAAAGTGTTTGCTTGAATACCCAAAATGTGATGCGATAAAAGCCAAAGCGCCATCGCGATTTCGCAACTCGCAAACTTTGGTATATCGTATTTAAGAGAAAACTCTTTATGGGTCGTGTTATGTGATGCGAGACTTAAGCCTAAAAAGTTTAAGGACTTCCGTTTTTTGTCGGATTTTATGATAATTTAGGCCATGGAGCCCTTATCTTAAATGCTTTGCTTGACTTTGGAGGTTTTTTTAGAAAGTTCCTTTAGTGGGTTTTTTAGACGTGTTATATATGAAAACGTGAGTTTTTAGTAGTTCCCAAAAAAGGCCTTGATTATTATTTTGCTTTATTCAAAAGTAAAAGAAATGACTAAATGCTAAGTTTTATTTTTTGAATAAAATTTTTAAAGGGTCCCCATTTAGTTAATGTAATGTTAACTACTATTATTACTAAATGGGGGGTTGTTGAATACCACAACAGGACGAAAACTAATGGAAGTTGGGATAAATAGCTGATGGAAATATTTCTATTTCCTGGAGTATGTCTCCTGGAAGGTAAAACCTTTGCGCACCTTTGGAGAGGATTGGGCTGACAAGGACTGGGAAACACATGGCCTATGGACAAGTTGAGTACAGGAAGGTGACTATAAAGTAAGGCAAGTGGATTTAGAGCCTACATATTTGTTTACATCATCCTAGAAGGAAAAATCTTGGGAGAAGAGTTATGCATGCAGAGAGGAATGGTTGGGATGACGTAGATTCGAGCTTACGTGTAAAGTGAGAACAATTGTTCAATGGAATCATAGAAGTGCGTCCATGTGTTTGCTAAGTTATCCCGAGAAGATTGAAAGTTGCGCACCATGGAAAGGGTCGGGATCCAAGTTATATAGTTCAATTATATGAAGGACCTTTCTTTACACAGTGTTACAAAAAAACCTTGGGTCCAACAACTATTACAAAGGTAAAAAGCCTTATATTAACAATTCTCCTTGTGCACTCATTATATTGAAGAGTCAAGGTTGTGGTGGTTCTATCTATGTTTAGGGCCACACATATTATATCTAAAGCTCTTGAATCTAGTGGTTTTTCATGGAAATCATCCACCTTTACGGATCCTCCCATTTAATTTTACGTAAGCTTTATAAAGGGAATTTTCTCCCTAATTTGGCTTTAAGGAAGCACCTTTGACCATAAAGGTTGGATTGTGGGTTTTTAGGTTGGTGAAATTGGAACAACCATTTTTAGGCTAACATCAAGGGGGAAATAAACTTTCCCCTTGGTTTAAACTTCAAACACTAGCACATTTCCCTGTTGCACCAGTCCTCCCAGTCCTGCGACCAATCGTTCCTCAACTGTTGCCTATTTTTGTAATCATATACTATGTTTTTTTTGGGTGAACACCCATTGGGGATTTGAACCATTGACATTTTCTCATGGAGTGCCTTAACAAAACACCCATTCACCATCAATCCAAAGCTCCATGGACTATAATAATATATCATGTTCAAAACAATAACATGTAATAGCCAACCTGATAAATAAACACTATTCGAAAGTGTTGGAATAATCAATAATACTGAAACGGGAGGTGAATCAATATTGGACACTTTTAACAATTTTAATCATATCATGTAAACATTAAACAATTAACAATGCATAACATCATAGACAATGCACAAGAGATTTTTAGGGGGAAACCATTCCGAGAGACAAACCTACAAACACTTTTTAATACATGTCTTAAAGATTACATCAACAAGAAATTCTAACTTCCAATATTCTTAACCAATGACTGGAAGAAGGCTCCAACCCCCTAGTTTTATTAGCTCCCACACCTTGATTTTACCATATCCAACTAGAAGGATACTCCAACACCCTTCTAGCATCAATGTGCTACCCTAGTATCCCCTACCACTCTAAAAAAATATTCTCATGCTCTAACCTTAAGGATAAATCAATATCCACCTTGCACCACCCTACTACCTTGAATATAGAAGATAAAATAATAAGATAGATCGCACTAATCACACTAATCAACTACTACATTGACTACTCCAACCACTACTGTCAATAACCTTGGTGTCTCTTCTATCATTGCAACTGCTACAATATCTTTGCTTTGCCACTATACTATTGTAAGTGTTACTGTTGACACTCTAACTCTTTCCCACATGCACAATCCAATGTGCCACAAATCTATCATGTGCCCAACTTTAAGTCGTCTCAATTGTTGCCTCGGGAAACAAAAAATTATACAATCCCTCTCTACTATCTCAAACCTTAAACTCAGATTAGCAATATGCAAGTGAATTACCAAACCCTAGCAACATACACAAACATATCAGCTTTAACACACTTTGCCTCCTCAAGCATACAACAAACTCTGTTATACAATACTTTTTGCTAACAAAGACCTAGTAATATTTCAACAACACTATAATTGGTACTTTAGTTGGTCACAATAATAAGATACGAGAGCCTTTCTGCTTACAAACCCTAACTCAGCAACTCTACTCAACACATTTGACTATCAAACCTTGCTATCAACATATGAATTTAATACAACAATTAATACAAGGCTCTTTATGACAAAAACGATTTGATATAAATCCTCCGCAATCTCTTCAACAGTTTCAACTATAAGTAAAGATTTGAGAAGTGTAGTGCTTAGTATTCTAATCTTTGAATAATAGAGTGCATGGCAACATACAATACTCAATTTAATACATTTTTGGAGAATTCCCAGTAGCTGCATACACCCTATGTTATAGATCACCAACAATATAGAAACATAACATTATACTTAGTTGTATGACACATTAGCACTTTACTTATGCAAACAACAATGTAAACCTTATTTGTTTCTAAACTCAACAATATACCAATGTGCTTAGCAAGGTATATGAACAACTACAGGGGGCATGCTTCTTAGCTCTCCAATCTACCACAAAATTTTCTTTTGAACTACCTCTAACTCTTCCTCTAGATAGCCTGTAGACTCTGCCCTTTTAAGCTGCCCAACCTTATGCTTGAACAAGCCCCAATTCTGCCACTTAAACCTCCCCTTTTCTGCTGCCAAACTCAACCCTAGATAATCCTCTTAGTGATCTCTTCCTCTGCGTCCAACAAAGCTAATTTTGTTCCCTGAGATTCGACCTTATTAAGCTTTCTTCTTCACTGGGACATGGCTTAAATGAGCCTCTTATTAGTGCCCCTAGTATTCTTGCAACAACAACCCTAAAACATACTTTAAACAACACAAAGAAAGTTTTATTAGAGCTCGTCTTTCCCACAAATTTGTGTCTCTTTTTTCCAAGGAAAAAATCGAACTTTTTATTAAGATTTATAAAAAGTTACATAGTATATGCATTCAAGCATTCAGTTAACTATATGATTTCTGATCATTTAGTTTTTCTTAAATGGTGTTTGAGTATCTTTCAAATCTACCATCTCACTTTGTCTATCTGAAGTTCATTGATCATTTAACATCACAGGTCTCCTCAATGAGGAAAACAACCTCATTTGATCAGCTGACTGTGAGCATTCATCATGTGTCCCAAAAAGAAAAAACACATAAATGTTTACTGAGTCTTCAAGGAAAATGGGCTGAGCCATTCCTGGGCCTCCTCGATGAATAGCCCAAACAGGAATGGTTCAGTTATATGTTTGGTGAATTTTGAAAAGGTTTTATGCATTAACAATAAGGTAAAACAGTTTTACTGAAGTAAGTAAACTGAAGCAAAAAAAAAACCAAGAACTGCCAGAATGCGGAAATCCATGGCAGAGCACAGTGTTGTATGAGCTTTTAGGCATATGGTGTTTGATTCGACACAAGGATCTCATCCCGATCAGCCTCCAATATCCTCCAACTGCCCAGATCTTGTTGTATACCCACTTTAGAAAGTTGGTATGTTGTGTCATTACGTTCTCTATATATGTGACATAAAGAGAAATCGTTAAAGAAAATCTTTAAATGTTTTGTTTCTTCTAGCAATGGATATAATATATAATTCTAGCATCTACTCACTCCATTGAACCATTTTATAATTTTCATCAAATCGCCAAAGATCTGAACCATTAGTATTCCCAAGTGGGTTAGCCAACACAGAAGGAGTTTTAAGGCGGACAGTTCTGCGAAATTATTTGATCTGTTCCCCAATCCCACCAAAGGTTTGAGTCCTCTATGATTGTTTAGGTGTATTACTAACCCGGTCCCACATTTGTTGTTTTGATTGGAAGCCCCATCGAAATAGGCCCATGGGACTCCTTCCTTTATTTTCTCCTCTCTTACAAGGCGAGAGTTCTCATCCCGACTCGGCTCAAGTATGCTTATGTAAATTGTTATGCATCCCACTGCTGTATTCCCCACCGAGGGATTGTGATCTTGAAAAATACATTTCTTTCGAGCTAACTAGATACCCCAAGCAATGATAAGAGATAGATTCCTCAAATTCCCTTCCGGAAAATTCTTCCACCAACTCTACCATACTTCTGCTAGTGACCTTCCTTCCCATATCACCCTCTTCTAGATCAAACTCCCTACTTCCTGCCATACCTCCATTGAGTATGGACATTCTAGAAAGAGATGTTGAATAATTTCAATATCATTTTTACATAAGGCGCATCTCCCTGGTCCTGATTTATATCTTTTCTGCAATATATCCCAGGTTGGCACCTTCTTCCTGAGAATACACCAAAAGAACATTTGGGCCTTAGCAGGACATTGTAGCTTCCATATTGAGGTAACCCACCAGTCTTGGTTCCCCCAACTTTTTTTCGACATAAGGAATTTATAGCCATATTTAGGAGAGTAAGTGCATGTGTCCGCATGTGCCCATACTAGCTAATATGGTGTGTCTCTTAGCCTGACATTGGACCTCGACAGTTCCTTGGTGAAGTTGTACCATTCCTCTCTCCATTGTGGGTTAAGGTTTAAGTATGTCCCCGATAGTCGAGCTTGACCCGAGATGGTGGAGTGTTCAAGATTCCCAATCTGGCTTAAATTTTGAATTCCTCTTATGTCAAGTTGATGTATGAGGCCCAGGGAAAGTGTGTATTCTTCGTTGCATCCCACCCATGGGTCCTTCCCTCTCCGGATTTGTTCTCTATTCCCAAATTGCCAGGACAGGCCTTGTTCTATGATTTTGAAAGCATCTATAGTGGCTTTCCACACCACTGAGGCATTCCCATTCTTTTTTATTGGACTTCTAATCCAATCTTCCATCAGGATGGGGTCAATGTACTTCTTCTTGACCACCATGTCCATAGATTATCCATCCTTATTAATCTCCATCCCAACTTTGCTGCTAAATATGATGCAAAGGCTATTAAATATTTGATTCCCCAGCCCCCCCACTCCTTTGGCCTTGCCACCTTTTCCCATGCCACCCAAGGCAAGACATACTCCTCCTTTGATCCTGGCCAAAGGAATCTACTGCAAACTTCTATTTTTTTCCAATATTCCTTTCGGGACCCAAGTAAGTGCAGCCCAATAGACTGGTATAGCAATTAGAACTGATTTTATGAGGGTCATTCTACCAGCTCTAGACAACCATTTGAAACTCCAATGGGTGATTCTTGCTTCTATTTTTGCTATTAGCCAAATCCAATATTGATTCTTGTATGAATTAGGTTTCAGGAAGAACCCAAGATATTTAAAGATGTCTTCTAACTTCCACTCTTCAAATGGAAAATATTTTATAATTTGATGAGCTTCCAGTCTATTGAACCCTTCCAACAACAATTGTGATTTTTCCTTATTCACTTGCAATCTTGTAGCCTTTAGAAAGAGATCCAGGATCCTTTTAATTTCCTTTGTTTCGTTCCTTCTTCCATTACTAAAAATCAAGATGTTATCCACAAATAGAAGGTGGGTTATAAACATATTGACAACCACTTCCAATCCTTTAATTTCACCTTTCCTTTTGACTTCTAAGTGCAGTTGACTAAGACCTTCAGCTGCTAGTAGAAAGAGAAGAGGAGAGAAGGGGCATCCTTGTCTTAGCCCTCTTTGACCTTGGAAGAAAGTGAATGTTGCTCCATTAATTAGCACTACAAATATCACACTATTCAAGCACCCCATAGCCCAATTTATGAAATCTATTTGAAAACCCAAGTGGGTGAGGAGCATACGGAGGTACATCCAACTGATTTTGTCATATGTGATGCAGGTCCGGGTGTGATGAAGGACCCTTCCAAGACCTTTTACTTTCGTGATGTGTTTAATTTCATTTTTAAAAGAACATAAATGAATACGTATGCATGCTGTAAAGAAGAGGAACATGTCGATCATCAACACATGAAAACATAAGCTGTTGATAATGGAGTTCGTCTAGGACGGACTACGTCTCCAGGCCCCGGTGTGAAGATGGTGTAGGTCGTTGCATTAAGTGCTTTTAATAGTGATGTTGTACATAAAAGGTGTCGTTATCATACAAGGAAAATTCCCTCACGCAGGAGTGGCGCCAAGAGATGTTTCACTACAGGAACTCTCAGTCAAAAGGCTCCTATCAGTATGACACAAACTCATGCATGATGAGAATCCCACCAACATGGCATAAAAGGGATCTCAATGCAAACATGCATGACGAAAACATGGGTATCCAATCAACATAAAAAAAGGGATCTCAAACCCAACATGACAAATCATGACAACAAGTACATCACATAGACGATTCTGCATCACATCAAGTAGGAATCTTGAAATCGAGTAAGAAACAAGATCCCACATCAAGCATCAAACAAGGAATTGTGCAGCACAATGCATAGAAAAATAATTACATGAACACACTACATATACCTCACAACCAAGGGCCATCTGAAGAAGCGAATGTCAAACTGCTGAAGCTGTTCGTGCCACCAATATCACGACATCAATCGCATGGAAATGGTTGCTCACACATGAATGCTGAAACCTACATTCCACTTAGACAAGTGGCTGAAGAATAGAATGATAAAATGAAAAATCTGAATGCACCATCATATTTGTGGTGTCGAATAGTACAAAATCAACTATCCAAATTCTGAATTCTGAGAAGTTGAGAATCTCGGGCTCAAGGAATGTTTTAGATTCCCCCTTAATTCCTCAAAGATTCTGCTCCATGGGTGGACTGGAAATCTGCAACTCCAAAAGTGAATTTGACCTCACCATTTCGATCCCTGTGGAAAACCATGAAAAACGACTGTAAACTTGACTATATTCTGACATGGAGAAAAATTACCTCCTCGGGTAAATTTCAAGGATCATGGTTCTGCTCCCTGTTTTTGCAACAATCTTGGTTCCACCCTCATACTGAAAATGGCCGAAAAATGCAGAAATCTGATGGAGAAACAGACAACGTCATTGCGTTCATGGCATCGAGAAGTGTTGAAACCATATAAAATTTGTCAAATTCTGACAAAGTGAAATTTCACCCCTCCTGCAAAATTCTGCCTCGAACCGTGTGCACTGCCTCCTCTGCCTGAGCGCACTGAAAATTGCACTTTGAATAAAAAATCACTAACGAATTTCTCAAGAATTCTGTTGTGGTGCGTTGGTTGAGGATCCAATTAATAAGGAGGAGGTCGGGAGGTCAAACCCCGCCTCCTCCTTTTTATATAACAAATCCCCTTTTAAAAATTTCATAACAACTTTTTTCTTTTTCTTTTTTAACTTAAGGTTTGGTTGAGTTGAGCCCGGCTTGGGCGGCCCGCCCACCTAACCTGCTTCCTTTTTCAAAGGCCGCACCCTCCATTAATAGGTTTTTAGTTTTGGGTTGGGTCCGTGCCCCAAGGGCCGACCCACCCATGTTCATTGTTTGTTGTTGGTTGTGGTGGCTCGTGGGATCAACGGAGGGGCCAGGGTCATGGCCTGTCCCTGTCACCTTTGTGTTTAAAATTTTGTGGCCGGGGGAGGGGCCAGGGGTCGTGGCCCGCCCCTCCTTTGTTTGAGTGTTTGTTTTGGGGTGGCGGGGTTGGTGGCTCGCCACCCTTTTTTTTAATATTTTTTTTGTTAAAAATAAATAAATTGCGCATTTCTGAAAATCTGGTTTTGGACAGAAGGAGTCCTTTTAGCGAGGCAACAATTTTTCCCAGAATCTGGCCAGAGTTGGCCAGATTCCATCCGCCAGAAAAAGTCCAAATTTCGCCTTCATTAATCCTGCCCAATCACCAAAAGTCAACCCAAATTTGACTGACTCTATCTTCTTCATCCAGACTCAGATTGGGCATCGTTAGAATCAGGGCGACGGGCACTTCGATCTGATGTCAACTTAATCGCCTTTCCACCACTTTGAAATTTGAGCTTTTTCCATGCCACTGTGTCTGAATATCCACCTTGATCAATCCTCCCCACTAAGGAGATTTTGGTCCTCCAAAAGCATGAAAAATAATCTACAACTTCTTTGTACCTTGTCTGCATCACAAGTGTCCTGAAAAGGTCTTGCTTCCATCTCCTTCACCTTTGTTCTTCAGAGCCTTAAGCGACGAGCCGACACCTGCTACCTCTGCAACCTGTAGTACATTGTTTTGAAAATTACATGCTTGACTTTCACGACCAACTAATGACCCAAACTTCCCACACTTGCCACGAGTTTATAACACATACTCAGTGGTCAAGTTCACAACAAGATGGATGCAATACCCCAGCTACGAAAACAAGGCAACATATCATTGTTGCTTCAACAAGTGATGAAAAACTCATCATCACTGCAACACATGATTTACAAACATAGGTACCACACACTATCATTTTAACAAGTGATGGAAACACAACATCACTTTCACATTTTATCATGTAATACAAAATAAGACCAGACATCATTGTTGCTGAACAAGTGATGGAAAACACATCATCACTTCTAGATTTTAAAATGCAACAAATGATTAACAAAAGTATGACCATGAAACGCTAACATGTCTAGGAACCATTTTTCACTTATCAATGTGAATGGGTCACCTCCTTGTGGCGCATTCGATGGTCGAACAACTGCTTCACCTGGTTCATGCATCGACACTTTGTCTTTAAGGCGCTGCTTTGGATGGAGCCTCCAACAAGTGGCTCTTTGATGGCCACTTCTATCACAATGATTGCAATAGGTTTTCTTCCTCCAGATCTGCTTAACATGTTTCTTTACCTGCTGTTGAGAGGGTCTTTCACGTCTCATCCTTTTGTGTGCTGCCATTCTTTTCCAACACTTAGAAAATGTATGGTTGTCTAATCCACAAAAGGTACATGTTTTTCGATGCCATGTTTTACGTTCATCATTAACCACATGATTATAATAAAAATGATAATTTGAATATTGAAAGTGGTTATACCTTTCCTTGATGTCTCTGGTGTAAGTATGGCGATAAGAGCTTGCCTCAGCCCTTTTCTTGCCATGGAAACTTCCATGGAATGATGGGGATGTGTTCCCATCATTCTCTTTCCTTGACGATTTTGACAATGTCTCGGAAGAATATGACACCTTCGAGCATTCTCCTTTGGTGTATCTCGAGCCTGCAAATTGAGGTCTTTGCACAACCTCCAATGGTTGAGTTACGCCTTGGTTATTATCACCAAGTTCTTCTTCCTTCTCGTGCTTCATCCTAGTAAGGAGCCTCATGTTTGTCCCTGTAATTGGGATCTCCATATCTCCCACAGAAATCATACTATGTGAAGATGAAACCGAAAGGAAATCAACATCTTTTACCTCCTCTGTCAATTTGGAAAGAACTGATGAGGGCTTCTCATCATTTGTTGTTGGTGGTTCGCTAGCTATCTCAGTGAATTCCACAACTTCCTTTCTGACATATCCAATTCCTGCCTTATGGGGTAATTATTCTACCTTGATGGGGTTGATAATGTCTTGGCCATTAACACCCAAGCCTTTTCCTTCATACCCCATTTTCTTCAACAGTTTGGAACCAATTCCTGTGGTATGATTTTCGAAAACAGCGAAATCATCATTAGGAAACATACATGAATTTGGAGAATTACATTTTACCTCACATGGGTCATGCTACAACTTTTCCAAGGCCTCGTCCTTTGCTTGCAGTTGTTGTAGCAATCTATGTTTCTCCTCTTTCTCTTCATGTAGACGCATCTTCAACTCAACGTTCTCTGTTTGAAGATTATGTTTGTTTTGCTTCAGTTCTTCCATGGCCTCTTCTGTGGCTTGCAATTGAAGCTGCAATCGCTCCTTTTCCTCTGTCTCCTTTTGTAGAGTTTCATACATTATCTCTACCCTTTTGGAAATGTTGAGCATGGTCTCGTACATCGCTCTTTCTTCCTCTGTCGCTGCATGTTCCATTGTTCACGGTGAAATTCACATCAACATAAAGACCACTCTGATATCACTTGATCCAGGTCCGGGTGTGATGAAGGACCCTTACAAGACCTTTTACTTTCATGATGTGTTTAATTGGATTTTTAAAAGAACATAAATGAATACATCTGCATGTTGTAAAGAAGAGGAACATGTCAATCATCAACACATGAAAATATAAGCTGTTGATAACGGAATTCGTCCAGGAGGGACTACGTCTTTGGGCCCCGGTGTGAAGATGGTGTAGGCCGCTACATTAAGTGTTGTCATAGTGATGTTGTACATAAGAGGTGTCATTATTATATAAGGAAAATGCCCTCACGCAGGAGTGGCGCCAAGAAATGTTTCACTATAGGAACTCCCAGTCAAAATACTCCTATCAATATGACACAAACTCATGCATGATGAGCATCCCGCCAACATGGCATAAAAGGGATCTCAATGCAAACATGCATGATGACAACATGGGTATCCCATCAACATACAACAAAGGGATCTCAAACCCAACATGACAAATCATGACAACAAGTACATCACATAGACGATTTCGCATCACATCAAGGAGGAATCATGAAATCAAGTAAGAAACAAGATCCCACATCAAGCATCAAACAGGGATTTGTGCAGCACAATGCATAGAAAAAGAAGTACATGCACACTGCATATACCTCACAACCAAGGGCCATCTGAAGAAGCGGATGTCAAACTGCTGAATTTGTTCGTGCCATCAATATCACGGCATCAATCGCGTGGAAATGGCTACTCATACATGAATGATGACACCTGCATTCCACTTAGAAAAATGGCTGAAGAATAGAATGATAAAAATGAAAAATCTGAACGCACCATCAGATTTGCGGTGTCGAAGAGTACAAAATCGACTGTCCAAATTCTGAATTTTGAGAAGTTGAAAATCTGGAGCTCAAGGAATGTTTTAGATTCCCCCAAGATTCCTCAAAGATTCTGCTCCATGGGTGGACTAGAAATCTACAACTCCAAAAGTGAAATTGACCTTACCATTGCAATCCCTACGAAAAACCATGAAAAACAACTGTAAACTTGACTATATTCCGACATGGAGAAAAATTACCTCCTCGGGAAAATTTCAAGGATCATGGTTCCGCTCCCTGTTTTTGCAGCAATCAAGGTTCCACCCTCATACTGAAAATGGCCAAAAAATGCATCACTTTGATGGAGAAATGGACAGCGCCATTACGTTCGTGGCATCGAGAAGTGCTGAAACCATATAAAATTTGTCAAATTATGACAAAGTGAAATTTCGCCCCTCCTGCAAAATTATGCCTCGAACTGCGTGCACTGCCTCCTCTGCCTGGGTGCATTGAAAACTGCATTTTAGATTAAAAAAATTTCTAACGGATTTCTCAATAATTCTGTTGTGGCACATTGGTTGAGGATTTGTTTAATAGGGAGGAGGAGGTTGGGAGGTCAAACCCCGCCTCCTCCTTTTTTATACAACAAATCCCCTTTTAAAAATTTCATAACAATTTTTTAACTTAAGGTTTGGTTGGGTTGGGCCCGCCCACTGTACTTGCCTCCTTTTCAATGGCCGCACCCTCCAATAATAGGTTGTTGGTTTTGGGTTGGGTCAGTGCCCCAAGGGCCGGCCCACCCATGTTCATTGTTTGTTGTTGGTTGTGGTGGCTCCGTGGGAGCAGCGAAGGGGCTAGGGTCATCGCCTATCCCTCCCACCTTTATGTTTAAAATTTTGTGGCTGGGAGAGGGGCGAGGAGTCGTGGCCCGCCCCTCCTTTGTTTGTGTGTTTGTTTTGGGGTGCGGGGTTGGTGGCCTACCACCCTTTTTTTAATATTTTGTTTGTTAAAAAAATACAAATTGCGCATTTTTGAAAATCTGGGCTTAGACCGAAGGAGTCCCTTTAGTGAGGCAACAATTTTGCCTTGAATCTGGCCGGAGTTGGCAGGATTCCATCCACCGGAAAAAGTCCAAATTGCACCTTCATTAATCCTGCCCAGTCATCAAAAGTCAACCCAACTTTGACTGACTCTATCTTCTTCATCCAGACTCGGATTGGAGTGTCGTTCACACCGTTGGAATCAAGGCGACGAGCACTTCAATCTGATTTCAAGTTAATCACCTTTCCACCACTTTGAAATTTAAGCTTTTTCCATGCCACTGTGTTTGAAGATCCACCAGAATCAATATGCTTTGGAAAGATCTATTTTCACTACTGCACCTTTGCTTCTTTTTTTTGTTTAATGTTGTGAATGGTTTCCATCCAGGAATCGAATTTGTTCTTTTGATATATGCTTGGATAGTAGTGGCTTTAGCCTTACAGCGATCACCTTCACTGTAATTTTGTAGATATAGTTACAAAGAGAGATCGGTCGAAACTCCTCGAAAGAGGATGGTTCTTCCTTCTTAGGGATGAGGGCTATTAAGGTTGAGTTGAAAGGGGGATAGATTTCCCCTTTCCTTCTGGATTCTTCAACTACTTCTATTAATTCACCTCCAATTTTCTCGAAGAAGTGTTGGAACAGTTCCACCATCCATCCATCCAATCCGGGGCTCTTATCTTTTTACATGGATTTTATGATTACTTCAACCTCCCCCCTTGTGACTTCCTCCATGAGATCACTGGTATCCCCTTCATCCACATAGCGAGGAAAGGTCTGGGCTATTCGGATTACCTCTACAAGGGATACTTCCGCCGAGGCTGCGAATAGATTTTTGAAATGTCCAATTCCCATCTATGAGAGTTCCGCAAAGGTTCTTGCCTGTCTTCCTCCTTCTGCCTTCAAGGACCAAATAGTGTTCAAGTTCTTCCTTCTTCTGGCATAATTTTGGAAGAATTTTGTGGTGTCATCCCCCGCCTTTAGCCAAATGGCTCTGCTTTTCAAGCACTACTATTCTTCTCTTTCTAATAGAATTTTGTTCCTTTGAGATTCCAACTGCATAATTCTATCCCATTTTTCTTTCGTTTCGTGCCCGTCAACTTCTGGGCTTTCAAGCATATGTAAATCCTTCCCTATTTGAATTAGGTCCACATCTTCTTTCAACTTCTTGGCCTTTGCTCAGGCCATAGTTGCTTTTTAAAGGCATTTCAGGTTTTCCATAAAGAGGAAAGCTTTGTCCTCGGAGTCATTGTCCCTCACAAGTCTCCATGTTTCTTTGAAAAGAGAGTTATATGACTCCTCTAATAACCAATCAGGATTAAACTTGAAAGACGCTACCAGATTTTTGGGGTGTTTGGTTAATAATAACAGGATTGGCATATGGTTAGAGACTCCTCCTTCGCCCACCCACTAACGGAAATCTGGAACCTTTGCCGCTGCCTCCTCTCGCAAGAGAAATCGATCCATATTTTTGCTACTCAATCTTCCCCTATTCTCCTATTCCTCCAAGTCGGTCTTATCTTCAATAAGTTTATGTCTAGAAGCTTATTTTCTCTGATAAGGTTTGTAAATAAATCCGAAAGTGAGTCTTCTCTGGCTATGGGGCCCCAAGTTTCAACCGTGCCTATGGAAAAGTTTAAATCTCCCCCTATCACCAGATTTAGGTTGTTCAACAAAGATTTAGAGAAAAGGGCTTTCCAGAAATGGACCCTACCATGGCAAGGCCTGTGAATGTTTAGGATCACTAGGTTGGTGCATAGCTCTAGGGAAAAGACTTCAATCCCCATGACCTAGTCCATCCCCTAAGTATTTAGCACTTTGAACTTCCCTTCTTTAATCCCCATAGCTAGGCCCCCAGAGTGGCCTTTTGCATCCAGTGCCTAAATGCTCCAACCATTCATAAACTTTGCTAGAGTTTTTATGACTTCTTCTCCTGCTCCCAACATTTCTTGAAGCAGTAAGATGTCTATATTATAGTTCTAGATTACCTCTTTTAGGGCCATTTTCTTAGGGTAACTGGCTAAACCTCTACAATCTAATGAGTGGATGATCATTGACCTACCTCTGAGGGGTATTTCGCTGCTCTAAGCAACCCATAAATGGAAATTTGCTTCCCATCTGCTATATCAATTCTGGCTCTTAGATGAGACTTTGACAAATTGGTTTTCCTCCCTCTCACCTTGTAGTCCCCTGTATGGGGGATTTTCATATCAATTCCTCCCACTACCTCCCAGGGTGGGGGCTTTTTCTCATGGGGTGTGAGATTGTAAGGGGTTGTAAAATCTAGTGTTCCTTCAAGCGAATGGTCACCCTTACCCGATGCATGCTCACGGTTCAGATCTAAATAGGGGATTGATGTGATAATGCTCTCCATTTGTATGTTTTCTGAATTAGAAATAGGAATGACAATGTTCTGTTGCCTAGAAGGACCATGGCCAGATTCAACAAAAATTAAATAAATTACAGGAGTAAAAGAAGGTAGGGTTGATACCGGCCCCGTGCCCTCTTTGACGAGAAGGAAACTCCCTGTATTTTATTCAGCTTGGTCTTGATCTTGCACAGGTCCCTCTTGTTGCTGCATTGGTTCTTTTCTAGGAATGATTGATTCTGGCATTCCCATACCCTCGTCTAGTTCCTCATTTTCTCTATCTATGTCCATCTGATCTGCTCCCATACCTTCCTTTGTCTACCTTTCCTTTGGTTCCTCCTCTGCTGCAGCCCCTGCCTCTGCCTTCCTCTATTTCCTCCGCCGCCTGAAACCCATCGGACACTCTTTTGCCAGGTGTCCATAAATATGACACCTATGGCATCGAAATAGCAAGTCTTCATAATCTAATTGTTGGACATAATTATAATCCTTGTATTGAAGTTGTATCTCCTCTACCAAACCTGCCTGAGGATTTAAACTTACCAGTATATGTGTCATCCCTTGGTCTCTGGTCTGCAGAAATGACAGGCCTGCCTCCATGAATTTTCCGAGGTGGTTCCCGATGGCTCTGAATACAGATTCTACCCATAGAAATGGTGGGAGCCCTGGCATTCGAACCCAAACAGGTAACTCATCCACCTTTTACCTATGTGCGTCGAACATTGGATTCCATTTTTTGAATAAAATCGGGTGTCTCCCAAAAGCCCAATTCCTTTCCATAACCCATTCCATTGTTTCTTTTCATCCGAATTTTACCATAAACCAGCCTTTGTCCAGTGTCATGACCTGAAATACATTATCCTGTGCAGCCTGCCAGTTTTGAGAGGTCCATTCCTGTATGAAATTGGTAGAATATTTTTTTGCCTCGTGCCCTTCCTACCAAAGTTAGGTCCACTACTTCCATGGCTTCATCAATTTTAACGTCCATTCCAAGGACCAGGTTTGCTATGGGTTCACTTCTTTTAATTATTTTGTGTTTTTTCCTCTTCTCCCCCGCCTGCCTTTGTCTTGGCCCTTACTCCCTGATCTATGAGATCGTTTCCACATTTGTTGTTACTTCCAGGAGTGATTTTGCACTCCCTACTTCTCTTGTTTTATGGATCCCTCCATCCGGACGCTCTCCTACCATATTGGATCCTTCTACTCCTACAACCCTTGTCTAGTCTGCCTCTCGTCTTGTCTGCCTGCTTTCTCTCCTATCCTCTACCTTTGTCTGTTCTAGTCCCTGTTGGGTCCCTATAATACTAGTGATGACCCCATTAATATGGTAGTTGTACCCCTTATTAATATTTTTGTGCCCCTATTGTCACCATATTGTTATTACTGTGCCCCATGGAATCCCTCTAGTGTTATTTTTGTGGCTTTATATTATTATTGTTAGGTCGGCTGGGTTATATTGTGACTCCTTAGACTCCTATATATAGAAAGGAGGTTTTGTCATTTGAATCATCCAAGAATTTTTCATTTATGTAATGTAAAGGATGTTACCCCCTCGAAGAGGCTGAATTCTAAGGCGATGATCTATCTTTTCTATCTTTTTCTTGAGCTGGTTACATAACATTTGGTATCAGAGATTTGGATTCTAGGGTTTCACTGCTCCAAACAGGTCATTGTGGCATTTTCGCTATAACCTTTTTCTGTGACGTTTCAAAAGTTGAAAAAAAAACCAATTTGAGAAGACATCACGCTACAGCTCGCTTCTGAATTTCAGAGCTTTTCGTGCTATATTTACGGAGATATGATCTCAGGAATTTCGTCTTTTTGTAGACTCCTAAATTACATTCCAAACAGGTGATCTAGGGAAAATCATCATAACCTTTTCTTTGAGCATCAAATTTAAATGTCATAAAAAGGTACATAAAGAGGAGGGACTATAGTTTCTTCTACATATATTTTAGAGCCAAAG
>APFE030697382.1:0-23015 GCA_000404065.3 Pinus taeda
AAGATCTGATGCACAACTATAGTCACAACTGATAGCAATCTGATTCTCTAACACCTGTCCCTGCTGAACTGAACATGCACTGACATGCAACTGAGTAACTGATGTATTCATTAGTTGTATTATGAGTTAATAACTTGTGAATTAATTAATAACTAATTCACCCAACTCATCTCTAGTCTATTTTCCAGTTAGACTAAATACAACCAGTTTAACAAAGCTAAACTGAACACAACTCCATCAACTGCACCTCCAGTCCACTAAACTCAACTCACTTGAGTTCTAACTGAAGTCATGCATGCAACAACTCAACTAACTCATAAGAAAAGCGTATTTCCTTCTGACAGCTGCATGTGCCACCTCTGTAGCTCAAACTGAAGTGCTCCAAGAGAATAAGATTAAGTTTATAGTCCAAATATTATTGTGAGATAATAATATTTGACTTTTCTATTTTTGACAGCCAGTCTAAAAATAGACTTGATCACTCACACTGTGATCACTCACACTTTCATCAAAAATAGAAGTCCATCTATTTTTCCCAACTTGATCAATCATCCATAAACAGCAACCTGCAATCCATAGACATGATCCATATGTCTAAAAATAGACATAGTCTAAAAATAGACTTGCGCCAAAAATAGCCTGCAGGCCCACTTACTGAAGGCGACTCTTTTCACTAAGCTCCATCATCTTGTTGCAATCTCAACAGGTTTTAGGTTATTCTCTTCACTCCATTAACAATATGGTTTAATCAATTAGATTAACCCTTAGAGTTTTATATATATGATTGATTTAATTTAATTTAAATTAAAATCTTAAACGTCTAATTTATTTTTTTTTTAATCATTACCAATGAAATGTAATTATTTGAATTGATGATGATGATGCCAATGAAATGTAATTATTTGATGGTGGTGGTGTTGATTGAAATAGTTTATTGAACCTAGATCATCACACATTACTTGGAATTATTTACAATTTTATTTCTATGCGTAAAAAGATTTAAAAGAAGCATTCCAAGATCACCATAGTTTTGTTGAGTTAAAAGGTCAAGAAGGTTGATGGCATCAAAAATATTTTGAAATTTAAATATAATGTGAGTATAAGTTGGACAATATAAAAGAATCTACTTTTCATCTTCAACCCTCCTAGTGTAACAAATATGATAAACTCTTTTAGCTCAAGGTGTTTTGGAATTTCCCAATCCCTAGTTTCACTATGGAGCTCATGAGAATTTGTTCTTATTTTATCAATGTTTTTTTTCTTCTTTACACTAGCTAAGACAAAGAGATATTTTTTTTATTTTTATTTTGAGATTTGGTTTCATGATGCAAGAGCATCCTTGGCCAATAAAAGTACACACCAATTGATTTTAGTTAGTAGCTTAGAAGATGAAATAAAAGTGTTTTAACATCTCTCTTGTAACACTACCTTGTTGTAAAACCTCTATTGCAACACAGTTTGTTATAATACCTTTGTTGCAACACTGCTTTATCATTATGTTGCTACAACATTGTTTTCGTGACACCTCTACAGCAACAATGCTTTTTGTTACGTTGTTGGAACATTGCTGTTGTAACACCTCTACTGAAATAATGCCTTGTTGTTACATTGTTGTTGTAACACCTCTGTTTCAACATTATTGTTGTAACACCTATGTTGTTGAAAACCGGATGATGTTTATGTGTTGCATTTCTAGTGAATTAGTTTAACATAAGAATCTAATAAAAATGTACCGTAAATAAGAAAAATATTAAAAATTAATTAATTTTTAATAAGGGGCGTTAATCTCAAAATTAGTCAAACTCATTATCCCACCAAAAATATTTCCTAGCTACACGATTTATAGTTTGGTTATCTGGTATTATTTGAATGTATAATGATGTTAGGTTAGCTAACAAATTTCAATTTTTGTTTGGTGGGTTATCTTTTTGCCAATTTCGACTTACCTAGGTGAAATTCAGTCATTAGTCTTCCTTGCTCTTGTCCCATCTTCATGACCTCCATCATAATCTCCCTTATTGACTTTAGGGCATCATTCTAGATCAAATCATGACGGAATTGATACCAAACCGAACCAAAATGGATTGCAAGATGATAGCAGTCAATGGTCATAGAAATTTAAATTTATTTGCAAAATTGTTTTTTGTTTGTTTTATATATGCTTATGTTTCAGATTCTCATGACATTTATCCATGTTTGTTGAAGAAAGTTG
Source organism: Pinus taeda (assembly GCA_000404065.3). Taxonomy (NCBI): domain Eukaryota; kingdom Viridiplantae; phylum Streptophyta; class Pinopsida; order Pinales; family Pinaceae; genus Pinus; species Pinus taeda. The sequence goes on from APFE030697382.1 coordinate 2,213, forward strand.
TTGGAAAATCTATTACATTTCTTTTTTAATTTCCATTGTGCATTTTTCTCTAACTGGGATAGCTATATTTTATGCAAAAATATTTTAGGACTCAAAACAATTTATCAAACCATATCGGACTCTTTAGGTCATCAACCTTGCTTGACCTCCTATGAATAGACCAGGCCAAAAACTAATCTAATATCAGATGCTATTCCATATCAAACCAAAAGGGATTGGAAGATGATGGTAGTCATTGGTAAGAGACATTTAAATTTATTTGCAAAATGATTATTTTTGTTTTAGATATGATTCTATTTAGAATTGTGATGACCTTTATCCAAGTTTGTTGAAGAAAACCACTAAAAAATATCTATTATCTTTACTTTTTTAATTTCCATTGTGTTGTTTTTTTTCCTAACCACACTAGTTATATTTTATTGCAGAAATGTTTTAGGACTCTATTTTATGTAGAAATCGTATCTGATGCAAGGAGAAATGAAATAAAATATTATATTAAGGGTTAGTATAACATTTATATCATGCGAAAAGAAATTTATTGCTTTACACATAGTTGTTTTCCAATTCAAATATATCATGTGTAATCTATGTAGCCCATTTGGGCATATTGTCATTACCACAGATTACATCATTTTATAGAATCAATCATTTTCAATACAAACTCTAATCCATTGCCCCATAAAGAAAAAAATCATTGCATCTAGAAGTCGCGGAAGAAGTATTTCAAATACTTGTTGAAGAAGATGTTAGATGATAAAATGTTATGCAACTAGCTCACAAAATAGAAGAAAAGATAGATCAACAACTTCAAAATCAGCCTCTTCGAGGGGGAACCTCCTTTACAGTACACAAATGAACAATTCTTGGATGATACAAATGACAAAACCTCATTTCTATATATAGGAGTCCAAGGGGTCATAATATAATCAAATCCTACATAAAAATAATAATATAAGGGCACAAAAATAACATTAGTGGGCTTCTATGGGGCACACTAATAACAATATGGGGACATAGGGCCACAACAATAACAATAAGGGCTACAATGACAATAGCAATGGGGAATCACTAGTATTATAGGGACCTAACATGCCCCTCTTGTTCAAAAAAGCATTGTCCTCAATGCTTGAGAAGTTATAGATGCTTCTGTATAAAATTCTCATCCTCCCATGTGGAATATTCAACGGGTAATTTCTTCCACTTGATGAGATACTGATGCAGGTTGAACCTGCAAACCCAGAATCTTCCCCTTCTGTTCATATAAACATGCATCTCCGCAAATGCCCAAATCAATACCTCAATGACTCATTCAAATACTCACATAAATCAACCCCAACAAACATCATACCAAAGTTTCAATCTAGATTTACAATCCAAGCTTACAAGTTTTGAGACCCAATATCAACATTCATTTTATGCAAGGGTTTTAAATTCATTTCTTTTTCCCACATCATAAGACCACGCATTTACACAACATTAAATTGAACCAAAAGGGTTATAATCTACAATCGAATTTCTGAATTTACTGTAGTTAACTTCAAAGTGATCCATATGAGCATTTCAAATGCCAAAGATCAACTCTCCTCCCATTACTATGTGAGACCTTGCTTACTTTATGATTCTGATTCTGGCAATTCTGTTCTATTCGATTACCTTCCTTCTGCGTTTTCAATGCGTGCCAACCACAACATTATATATAAATTTGATATACCACCAAACACTCCATACCTCTTCCACTGGATTTGTCTCAATTCTGATCCAAAAAGGTGTTCTAACAACTCCATTCTCTTCCATCGAATCTCATTTTTATTATCTGAACCTCTTCATCATTGCTTTCTGGCTCTGCACAGAAACAAAGTTCTGCAAATTTACCACAGAACCGAAATGGTCTTTGTTCCTTCGGCTTTAATAAATTCTATTCAAGATTTGAACATCCGCTCCAATCGATTGCTCCAAGGCTATTCAACAATCTGAGCACTCCAAACTCTGACATCCATTAACATATCGATCGGCGGTCTCGAATCTCTATTGGTATTCACTACAAGTCTCGACCACTTCTATAACTCTGATGCGATGCCATCGGCAATTTCACTTTGCAGATTTTAAATGTCACTGCTTCAACAGTCAACCACACCCCTCACTGTTCCAATGTGATGCGATTTGGAAATTGGAATCACTGTTTTACAGTAGTTCAATCAACGCCTTTCTTGTAGCAGCGCGATCTCCTTCGGATCGATATCACATCAGATCAATCCATAAATTTCGTATCCGGATCCGTTATAATATGGCGCGATATGATTACTTTCCCTCTCTTTGATGCGATTAGTCGGCGGACATGACAAATTCCCAAACCAATTATAATAGCGCTGAATGTTATTCAAAACAGTTTCAATCGATACAATTCCGATTATTGCAATCGGCGATTGCAATCACTTGAATATTAATGCTGTCACGAGTTGCAATTCCGATCCAAGTGATTAGAATCAGAGATCGGCATTGATTTGAATGCCAAACTATTGATTGTTCAAAATCGATCCAATTTTATCTGAATCACAATCCGCAAAATCGGGAAGTGTCACTTCTCATACGATGCGATATGTTTCAGATCCGATTTTGTTTTAAACCAATTTATAATCCTTTTAGCATCCGGTTCCAAGAAGAATTAACTCACAATTTCTATGTTAATGGTTTTTTTCAACTCACAAAAGGCGACAACGCCGAGGTTGAATAAAACTCAGAATTCACACAAATTCCAATAGAAACACAAATCGAAGACCAATTTCAACAAATTCTTTGAATGACAAAGTTTAAATCCACAATACTTTTATTTGATTTGCACATTACAGTTCACACTTATAAAAACAAAACAAAGATTGACTTTTTGGCTCCTTTACGCTATAAAAAGCCCCTGTTTCACACAAAACCAAATCCTCTCTGCAAATTTTAGCTTTCGCTCCACACAAGAACACACCCTCTCTGCAAAGATCTCTTCGCTAATTACCATTTCCTCTCATTAATCCTTCCACTAATTCTTCTAACAAATCGATAACATAATCTTCTATTTTTAAAACTCTAACAGAATTCCCTATTTACTAGCTCTCGTGCACACTTGTTTTTTAAATCTTATCTCTAATTTAAAATAAGAAAATCTCACACTTATTTCAATAAAAACTGTTTGAGAAGTTTTATCCTTCTCAGTAATCCTAAATTCGACCAAACAGTTAACGAATTTTACGGTGGTTAGCCACAACATGTGGACAAATTTCCACATTGCTGGCTAGTTCTGATGCTCCTGCATCAGACTCCCAAAGTTTAATTTTTTTACCATGATCTCCTGATCATGCACTTCTGGTTTGTGTCCCCCTAGATCCCATACTTGATTTGATATCTTGTTCTTGGTTACTGTTATTGTTGTTTGTCCCTCAAGTCTCCCACCTTTCTACTATAATACCTCACTATCTGATGCTATCCTTTTCACATATTTCGCTGCTGTTTTGCTCATTCTAATTTGCAATTTTCCATTCCCTTCACCTGTACTATTTCTTCCAGCCAATATTCCTTTCTTCTTTTGTCCTGTATTTTCTTTACTGGAATGTTATAGTATGAGTTTCCACAACTCATTCAATTCTTCGTCCATTTCACTTCTCATGTGCTGAATACTATTCTCTTGTAACTGATTGTGTCCTTGAATTAGAATATCATAATCTCTATGCCAATATCCTTCCATATACATTTCTAAAATGTACAAATGCCTTTTCCCAGGTTCTTCTTCTGGTTTCTCATTCATGACTTCATCATTTCTTGCTTCAAATTCTAGCATACCTTCCATTAATCCGATCTGTTCTTCTTGGTTTAGATTGACTTCACATTGCCCTTTTCTTGCATGTAAATATTCATCAAAATTAATCAACTCAATAGACACAAATGCTTTACCTGGCTTCCTCATCAAAAGGTTCGACTTATACCACAAATCTGCCATCTCATCTGGAAGTTCTCTCAAAATTTCTGCACTGTCTTCACTAAGTACATTGTCTGCAATATCTGTCTTTAATCCTTCTTCACTCTGGCTTTCTTCAAGGTCAATAATCCTCAATGACTTAGTGTATCCTTTGATTTCAATAATTCTTTTGCCATCCTCCTTATTCTGCATTTGACTATGAGTAGTCATTTCTTCAACAGTCTTCAATAAATGTTTGTCTTTCTTCAAGTCGATATGACCTACAAACACATAACAACCTTCAGTTTTCAAAATACAATACCTTCCATTTTCTTTTGATGCTTCAAGCACCAATCCTCCATCATAGATCTTTTGGATTTCAGCAGATCCTTCTTGCTGTGACCCCATTTCTCTGAGTCTTTCCTTCTTCAACAAATCAATATGATTTTTTTCAAGTTCCCTGAACTCATTCATCAGCTTGCCATTCCACCTCTGTTGCAATAGCTTCCACTTCACCCTTTTTTCAGTTTCCATCTGTATCTTCGATCTTCACTTATCATCCTTTGTATAACCAGACCAATTTCTGGTTCTTCATTTTGCTGCCAGCTTCTATACTTCTGCAATTTAATGCCTTCCTCAAATTCATTCTCATGTAGCTTATCATTCATTCCAAATTTCTGGTTACTTCCATATTCATCTTGCTGAATTAATATTTATGTCTCCTTTATGCCTCTGAGGACATAACTTCCTTGTTGCTCCTGATCTTTCATCTCACCTTCATCTAATGCCTGCTCAATTTCTCTGATTTCAGCATCATATTTATTAATGCTGTCTTCCACACCTTTTCCTCCACCAGGTTCTGTAAGATTCGTTTCTCCTTAGGTTCCTCAAGTAATCTCTCCAAGAATTCTATCTCCTTATGAAATGTCTCCAGCAGATCATCACAATTTCCATTCTCAGCTTCATCTTTTTTCTGGCAATCCTCCTGAGTTGACCTATTTTCTACATCATCATATTGCAAGCATCTTTCCATCAATTCCATTAAACAAATTCATTGGTTTACCTTCTTGTAGTCCCACTATGGAATTATCATTAGACTCCTCATCTGACTGTTTCACACCAAACAGGATTTCATCTATGAACTCCTTCTGTTGCAATAGATTAACGCCTTCTTCCTCTAAAAGGGATTCACCATCATACTTCACCTCAAGAGCTTCATTCCTGTTTGTGACAATTTTGAACGACTGTCCATCATCCTCTGCATGTCCTGCAAACATACACAAACTATAAGAATCAAAATCACAAGGCTTCATTGCCTCATCTGCTTCCTTTGTCAACATATCTTCGAATTGTTCTGAACTCTGCCAATAGTCCCTGAGATCTTCAGCTGTCTTTTCATTATCCTCTTCCTCCAACATTTCACCTTGTTCTGGTCTACAAATGGAAACTTTCATTTCTACCTCTGCTTCTCTGAGTTTCTCTGATTCCTCTTGGGCACTCAATATATGCTCAATCTTTCTCAATTCTTCTACTATCTCTAACTTCATTTGCTGATTTCTCCTTTCTCGGAGCCTTTTCCATTTTACTCTTTTCCTCATGGTCCAAACACTTTTCTGCAGCATCTTCATCAATATTCCAATCTAGAAATCTATCTTAGCTTTCTCTCGGTCAAACTCTTCTTGACTCATCCTCATTCCATTTGCTTTGGCATCTTCCCTTTTGTTGTAACTTCTTCGTGAACTTCTGCTATAACTATCTGTAGTCATTTTCTGCTCCTCTCTTTCCATGAACTCCTCACACCTCTGCAACAAACCTCTGTAACAGTAAGTCCTTCTTACTACAATCTTACCTCACTAAGCTCTCCTCACTCAGTCTTTTGGTAAGCATGATCCCCTATCTGGAATCTTCTCTTGAGCAACACCTTTGCTCCCTTTAGGCTTCTGCAATCTCTTTCAAGAACACTTCAATTGTCCCCTGTCTAATCTCTTGTTGGATTCTTCAGGTCCATTGCCACTTCTAAGGACTTTCCTTATTCTGCTTTTAAGAACACATCCTTATTCTGCTTTTAAGAGCACATATGGTTCTTCTCTCACGGCTTCTCTTGGTCTATATTGTTGTAGTCTCCATTATTTCTTAAGTTATCACCTGTGTTTTGAATGGATTTCCTCTATGCTGTAATCTGGTACTAAACTTCATTCAGAAAAAAAAAAACATATTAAATTTCAATAGAGACAAGCTCCGATACCAAAATGATGTAGGATGAACCTGCAAACCCATAATCTTCCCCTTCTGTTCCTATAAACATGCGTCTCCGCAAATGCCCAAATCAATACCTCAATGACTCATTCAAATACTCACATAAATCAACCCCAACAAACATCATACCAAAGTTTCAATTTGGATTTACAATCCAAGCTTACAAGTTTTTAGACCCAATATCAACATTCATTTTATGCAAGGGTTTTAAATTCATTTCTTTCTCCCACATCATAAGACCACGCATTTACACAACATTAACTTGAACCAAAAGAGTTATACTCCACAATAGAATTTCTGAATTTACCGTAGTTAACTTCAAAGTGATCCATATAAGCATTTCAAATGCCAAAGATCAACTCTCCTCCCATTACTATGTGCGCCCTTGCTTACTCTATGATTCTGCTTCTGGCAATTCTGTTATATTCGATTACCTTCCTTCTGCGTTTTCAATGCGTGCCAACCACAACATTATATATAAATCTGATATACCACCAAACACTCCATACCACTTCCACTGGATTTGTCTCAATTCTGATCCAAAAAGGCATTCCAACAACTCCATTCTCTTCCATCGAATATCATTTTGATTATCTAAACCTCTTCATCGTTGCTTTCTGGCTCTGCACAGAAACATAGTTCTACAAATTTACAACAAAATCGAAATGGTCTTTATTCCTTCGGCTTTAATAAATTCGATTCAATATTTGAACTTCCGCTCCAATCGATTGCTCCAAGGCTATTAAACAATCTCAACGCTCCAAACTTTGACATCCATTGATATATCAATCGGCGTTCTCGAATATCTATTGGTATTCATTACAAGTATCAACCACTTCTATAACTCCGATGTGATGCCATTGGCAATTTCACTTTGCAAATTCTAAATGTCACTGCTTCAACAGTCAACCACACCCCTCACCGTTCCGATGTGATGTGATTTGGAAAATTGGAATCACTGTTTTTCAGTAGTTCAATCAACGCCTTTCCTGTAGCAGCGCGATATCCTTCGGATCGATATCACATCAGATCAATCCATAAATTTCGCATCCGGATCCGTTATAATATGGCGTGATATGATTACTTTCCCTCTCTTTGATGTGATCATTCGGCGGACTTGATAACTTCCCAAACCAATTATAATAGCGCTGAATGCTATTCAAAATAGTTTCAATCGATACAATTCTGATTATTGCAATCGGCGATTGCAATCACTTGAATATTAACGCTGTCGCGAGTTGCAGTTCCGATCCAAGTGATTGGAATCAAAGATGGGCATTGATTTGAATTCCAAACTGTTGATTGTTCAAAACCGATCCAATTTTATTTGAATCACAATCCACAAAATCGGGAAGTGTCACTTCTCATAAGATGCGATATGTTTCAGATCCGATTTTGTTTTAAACCAATTTATAATCCTTTTAGCATCCAGTTCCAAGAAGAATTAACTCACAATTTCTATGTTAATGGTTTTTTTCAATTCACAAAAGGCGACAGCGCCGAGGTTGAATAAAACTCAAAATTCACACAAATTCCAGTAGAAACACAAATCGAAGACCCATTTCAACAAATTCTTTGAATAACAAAGTTTAAATCCACAATACTTTTATTCGATTTGCACATTACAGTTCACACTTATAAAAACAAAACAGAGATTGAATTTTTGGCTCCTTTACGCTACAAAAAGCCCCTGTTTCACACAAAACCAAATCCTCTCTGCAAATTTGAACTTTCACTCCACACAAGAACACACCCTCTCTGCAAAGATCTCTTCACTAATTACCATTTCCTCTCATTAATCCTCCCACTAATTCTTCTAACAAATTGATAACATAATCTTCTATTTTTAAAACTCTAACAGAATTCCCTATTTACTAGCTCTTGTGCACACTTGTTTAACAAATCTTATCTCTAATTTAAAATAAGACAATCTCACACTTATTTCAATAACAAACTGTTTGAGAAGTTTTATCCTTCTCAGTAATCCCGAATTCGACCAAACAATTAACGAATTTTACTGTGATTAGCCATAACATGTGGACAAATTTCCACATTGTTGTCTAGTTGTGATGCTCCTGCATCAGATACTCTGAAATTGATCGATTTTTTAGCTATCGAGTTCTCGTTTCTATGACTGCTTCAGGTTCCAACATGATTCTTCCTTCCTCGTCAAGTTCTAGCAATATTGACAACTATGCTGAGTTGTCTGCTTTGCGCCTCCTCATATGCTGGTTATTACAAAGAAACATTTCGTCAATTCAAATTTTCGAAGACTCCATGAATGTTGTTAAATGGGTTAATGGCAATGCTTTATGTCAAAACCAGATTTTGAAGCCTCTTTTAGATGATATTCTGTCATTAAAATCTTTGTTTAACAGCTTTACCATCTGCCACATTTACAGGGACAAAAATTCAGCAGCAGACCAGCTTTCTAAGGTTGGCCTATAGCAAGATCTGGGCAGTTGGTCCATAGAAGAATACAGACAGGGGCAGTCTATCACATCTCAGCAGCCCCCTTTTGCTCCACCTCAATGATCGCGTCTCTCAGTTCCTCTTCTATCTAGTTGCGGCGCCGTGGCATATTTCTTTTTCTCCTTTTTTGACACACTGCACTTCAGAAGTTTTCTTTATATATTTATCAAATAGTCTCTGGTCAGGCACGTCCCTTTTTTCAGTCCGTATGATCCTTTAACTGTCACATATTTCTATTTATAATCAGCTCTATGTATGAGGTCGTTTTCCTTCTTTGAAGGAGGCCTCTCTTTCGTTTTTTCAAAATATGTATAAAGATTCCGATAGGGAGATATGCTCCTAGAGAACTCCACTTCATTTCAGCAGTAACAGGACTATGAATCCGTCCAAAAACAGTCTTTTGGACTGAATTTTTTGGTTTTCTTAAAATCTTCTCACAGACAGGAAGAACGTTAGAAAACATGTTGTCTGATTTCAGGTCGTCAGGATGTATATACTTCAGTATGTAAAACTTTTTATTTGCTTAATAAAAAGTTTTCGTTTTTTTCTTCGGAAAAGTTCTAGAAATATTGTTTGAACTGGGAGCTTGTCACCTATAACCTTCTTTAAGCATGAAACATGGAAAACTAGATGCACTTGGGAAGCTACAGGAAGCTCCAATTTGTATGCCATAGTAATAATCTTTTGCAACACCTTGTATGGACCATAATACTTTGGTGATAATTTATTATCGTTCTTAGCTTGCTTGAGGGACATTTTGTTTATGGTTGTATATGTAGAAATACCCAATCACCTACATCAAAAATTCTTTCATTGTGATGTTGATTTGCATGTTGTTTCATTCTATTTTGCGCCAAAGTGAGGTTATCCTTTAAGAGTTGGAGAACTTGTTGTTGATGCTCGATGTCATCTTCCACTACTTGAACCTTATAATTTTCTCTTAAATATGATGTGATGGGTGGTGGATGATATCCATAAAGTGCCATAAATGGGGGGCATTTTTTGAAAGCATAAAGGGAAGGAAGTGATATACCACCATTCAGCTAGAGGCAACCATTTGACCCATTGGTTCTGTTTATCATGTAAAAAGAACAAAGATATCCTTCCAAACATTTGTTCACTATCTCAGTTTTAACCATCATTGGAGCATGATAAGATGAACTATGAGCTAACTGAGACCGAAAAAAAAAAATACTTGGTCCAAAAATTTCTAGTGAAAATGGGATCTTTGTCGCTTACAATAATATTTGGGTTTCCATGTAGCTTTTGAATTGTTTCCATAAATGCAGTAGAAACTGTACTAGCTTTAAATGGATGAGATAATGCACAAAAGTGTGCATACTTGGTAATTCTGTCAATTACCACCATGATGACACTTTTTCCTTCGGACTTGGGTAAACCTGTGATAAAAATCCATTGAAACCTCCTCCCAACGTTGACTTGGAATGGATAAATGTTGTAATAGAACTGGGATCTTAATTATTTCAACTTTATTTTGTTGCAAAACTAGACATTATGCCACAAACTTTTGAATATAAGGTTTAAGGCACAACAATTAGCCATACAACGACAAAAATCACAAATATTATCTAAAATTGAAAAAAATGGTTCTTGGAGTGATGATGAAGTAGAGTATAGCAGTAATGATGTCTAGGTCCAAATTAATAATACATGAAAACCTTATGAACTTTGATTTTTCTAGTCTATAAGGTTTGTTAGGGGAAATACTCCAATGCTTGATATAGTGGCCCTTCTTAAAGGAGAAAAATATTTAGAAGAGATCCTTATTTACAAAGTTATTGGCAAGTCCCATACAAGAAATTTAGAGTTGATGTGCTTAGATCTTTGCGTAATGATCCAATTATTTACATTGTTGGTACCAGTGGCACATGGACATGTATTATGGATGATGTTATTCCTATTCAAATGGTTTATGTAGATGAAAGTGGGAAGCTTATGTTGCACCATCCTTCATTGTCTGAAATAAAATCATAATTATCATTGAGTGGGTCATATGAATACCACACAAAAAAGTGCACTGTTGTCATCAAGCGAGGATATTTCATGGGATCTGCTTTAGATGTGACTCCCTTATTGGGATATGGTAATTTTTTCAAGATTGGAGAAAAGAAATTAATTCAAATGTATGTAATTATGGTACATATCACAAATCTATTTGATTTTACCATAGAGATAGGCATGTATGTCTATATTTATTATGGAAATTTGCCTGGTCTATCTGAACAAGAGTCATTGAAACACACATATTCTATGAAAGTTTTGACTTGTTTAGTGGATGTGAAGACTGTTGGAACTATATTTTGGGTAAGAATATTTGAAAATCATGTGGATGTTATTGGTAGAGGTCATAATATCCCTGAAGGTGTGAATTTTCATCCACACGAGGTTTTGTAACAACCTCGAGTTATATTTCCATGTAATAAATGGGTGTTGTAAAAGGAACAATAAAACCAAGTTCATGGGACACATATTCCAAGCTGAATGAAGGGAGAAACATTACATTTGGCATTGCTTGTTGTTAATTATTTGCTAAGGAAAATGGCATTGACATTGGCAAAAGGCAAAGGGAAATAAATGGAAAATAATACAAGAAATAAAGGAAAATAAGAGAAAAGGAAGATGAAGAGACAAGAATATGCATTCAAGTGAAAAGGAAGGAAAAGGAAAAGGAAATGAAGAAGGAGAGAGAACATGAATTTCATTCATTGATTGATGATTCACTTGGAAGAAGAAAAAGAGAGAATATGTACAACAAGGGAGAGAACACTTGGACACAAGGAAGACACAAGAAATCAAGGAACAAGCAAGGGCCTACACAAGAGGAAAGTTGGAAAACAATAAGCAAGGGAAAAAATCAAGTAGAGAAACAATAGTGAGCAAGAGGATTTTGTAGATAAGAGGTTGCATGTTTGATTTATCTTGCTAGGATTTGAATGCATGGTACATGAATTATTTTATAGGTTATTTTGTTGTCATTGGCATGTCGATTTTTCTGGAGAGACAGTCATGTGCTACCTTTCCCATGCCATTTCATGGATATCCATGATGTAGTGGGTTTCTTAATTAGTTAATCTTTGGATTGCTGGTAGATCTTTAATCCTGGTTGAGGTGGTCTCAAGAAAATCCCAAGGGTTGGGGGTGGAGATGGTTTTCTCTTAGAAGCCCTTAATAGGTGGGTGGAGATGGGAATATTCCTCTGGGTATGATGAAGAAATTTTGAGGCACCCAAGATTGTTTTGGTTTTAGTGATATCTAGATCGATTTAGGTGAGATCATTGTGGATTGAGGGTGGAGGTTGTTTAACCTTTGGCTTCCTTGTTTGGTTATGTTTTATCCCTTGTAATCCCACATTCAAGCTTGAAATATGGCACGAGGGTGATTGGTTGTAAAAGAGATTCGATTCAACCCAATCTATGGTTGATTGGTACATGGAAGTCCCTGACTTCATTGGTACTATGTATGTAACTGCCTCCTCCCACATTTACCCACTTTCATCGGTTTTTCGAGGGTAAACATGAGATGAGGGTCACTATGGTAAGACTCAACCTCCTATATGATATGTTGATGGTTTTGGACCCGTCAACATTCATGGGATCTCCCTGATATGAAGTCCCAACTAGACCTCAAACTGTTTGGCGTAAGAGTCCTAGCAGTGGGTGGTAGTGTAATGCCTTGACCGCGGTAGTGCGTAGAGGTAAGTAAGATAAATTTAGGTGAGAGAAAGTGTGTGAACCTACAGAGAGTCAATTGCAGTGCATGAAGGTTCTAACACACAGGGGGGAAAAGGAAGTGTACTCCTTAGAAGCCTGTAATGGTACGCATATTGAAAGGAACACACAAATAGAATGACATCACAAAATAAAATGTAGAAGAGTCCACAAATTAAAGTGATGAGTCAGTCCAACAACACACATTCAACAAGATTCGTACAATTGCATACAAAGGAATTCACAAGAAAATGTGTAAGTTCAACGACATACATTGCTAAAGCAACCAGAATAGTCCGACTACAATAATAACATATGCATGAAAGCGTGCTAGATCTTATATTATTATTATAATTGGAAGTTCCATCCATACATACACCATTGAAGACCACTAGCCCCAATAGTGGAACATTACAATCAAGAACACATCCTCCTCCAAAGAAGTATACTCGCTCTATGTTATGGAGAAGCCAAGGCTCGTCACAATAATCCCATGACTTTTCTAAGCCTAATCCTAGCCAAAATCTTGGCTCGCAAAAGCCTCTTCTATGAGTTATGAGGTTCTATTTTTAACAAAGGGTGGGTGACACTTGACATTCCCCTTTGTGACCCTTGGACTCTCCTCATGAATCTTCAACTTCTTTAAAAGTAACTCATTACATAACATGATGACCTTTCACATCCCACTAATGACACTTAAAATTTCACTTAAAAAATATTTACAAATAATATTACATTTCCACATGTACCCATGTAAGACAAAATAGGCTAGAGACAACCTAACAAGATAAAACACTATGATTCCGAAGTTTGGAGAAAGACCAACTTGGAAACCTCCACTTGGTGCTTCTCGGTCACATAATGATGCCAAGCTTGGTAATATGTGATGATGTCCCCAAATTGCTTGATGGTGTCTTTTTGATAGCAGACCCTTGCCTCCATGGCATCTATGTAGATGGTCTTAGCACCTGTATCCAACTTGTTCTGAAGCATGTGCAGCATGGTGTTGACCATGACAGGACCACCAATGTACTTTTGCATGCTATGTGCACTTAGCTCCAAGTATTCCATGGTGGCCTCTCACCTTAGCTGCTCCATGTACTCATCAATCTCTCATTAGACTTGGTTCATAGGTCTAGAATCGACAAGGGGACCAATTGATGGGATCTTGTGCATTCTCACAATGACATCCAAACTGTTGTACAACTGTGCATATGAGTCCTGTATGTTGTTGACGAATGGGGTGAGATGTTCATAGTTATGGATCAACATCTGGACCTTTCTTTCTCCAGCTCTTCTTGTGGCTTCTGTTAGTATCAGCCTTTACAGCCTTCCTCCAGTGATCAAACATGCTCTTACAAAATGATTTTAAGGTGTCAAGGTCAAATTTTGTCATTTCAGTGAGTCTTCAAGAAAAATTTGGTCACTAGGTATTAGGTCTAGGGTTTGTTTTCACTCCTGTCAAAATTGTCCAAATGTCGGTCCATGTCACCATTCAACTGAGTGTACCATCATTCAGAGGGTTCTCATCATCATGTCAAGTTCCACTGGGTCATTTTACACCTTGTTCATGCTTTAGTTGTGCCTAGGTAAAGTTCATTTCCCTCTCCTAGGGTTTTGAAAGTAATTTCTCTTGGATTGTCAAATCATTAGCAAAACTTGTATCCGGATGTTCATACACCTTCCCCTATGCTTAATGTACCTTATTAAACACTTTCCATCACTGAGATCCCCCAAATTCCTCATTTTCGCAAAAACCCTGGTTTCTTGCTACTAACCCTATTTTCTAGGCTAGGCTTGTGTTTTGCCCTTTTGGACCATTTCCCCTCACTCAATCTCTGAAATTAAACTTTCCCTTGCTTCCTATCATCCCTCCCTACTTCTCAAAATTTCCTCAAGAATTTAGAAGCCCCCTATCCCCTTCATTTCGCTTCATTTTGACAAATCCCCTGTTCCACACATCGAAATAGGTTTTACTTCAATGCTGTTTCTGAGCAATAAAAGATGAATTTTGGAAACCTGAGAGAGGATTTTGTCCACAATAGGCCAAGGAAGAAAAAATTCCTTCAATTTTTACACAGGTGTCACGGTTTTAGAGAAAAGTAAAAAATACAGTTGAGAATTGGTGCACCTCTGAAGTGACCTTGGGAAAATCAAGTTTTCTCCTAGCGTGGTTGGCCAAATGACTTGCTGGATGAGTTAAATGATAACTAGACACAAAGATCTTTCCCATGCACTATCATGAGCTCAATTTGGACTTTTGGAACACCTTCAAAAGGTGACTGCAACAGCACTCTACCTTGAGGCAACCTCATTTGGCACATTTTGACCAGTCTTGGGAGATTTAATTTTTTATAGGGAAAATAAACTCCAAATTGAAAAATTATAGTTGGGTTGGAAAGTAGACTCAAATAAATTTCCAACGAGCTATCCTAAGCCCAATTGGGACACTGGGCAGGCCTCCAGAAGTCTCCTGCATAAAGGCACTATGCATAGAGATGGCGCAGCACATTGGGCTACCCTCCACAGTGCAGAAAATACATTGGTGCGGCGCATTGGGCTAAAAAGCCTGGAATTCATTCAAATCTTCTTCCAAATTGAAAATTCCTCATTCCAAAAGTAAGTTAACACCTCCATATTTCCAATGTATGATTTTCCATCAGTGTTCGTGGTGTTTCAATAGGCTAAAAACAAAACCCTAGTTCCTTGCAAAGTTGTGTTGAGAAAATTGCCTAGGGTTTGCAAAATTGTAGTTTTTCCATTGTATCTCCATTTTCATTTTACTCTCACTACACTTCACTCATATTAATTTCCCTCTCCCCTTTCATTCGCACTCACCTATCCCCTTATCCCTAAAACTAAACCCTAATACCTAATCCCACTATTCCCAAACCCTAGTCCTATACCAAAGCTCCCAAAGTACCCTCTAATTCCCTATTCCCTTAACTAAACCCTACCCCAACAATCCATAAATCCCTAATTGTTTCCACCCTCCACAGTCCCACATATCACTATTCCCCTTGGTGGCAAAGGTCAAGGCACACTATAAAATCACCTATTTTGCATCAAGATAGTTCAACTCCAAGATAGTTCATCCACTAGTGGAGATGGCATCTGATCTGTCATATGATCATGAA
The DNA here is from genome assembly GCA_000404065.3 of Pinus taeda. NCBI lineage: Eukaryota > Viridiplantae > Streptophyta > Pinopsida > Pinales > Pinaceae > Pinus > Pinus taeda. Next base: position 17,743 of record APFE030697382.1, read on the forward strand.
GAAGAGACACACATTGACTCTCCCACAAAGGTAAATGCACCCAGAAGGCCTCATAGAGGTGACAAAAACATAAAGCAAAATCGCCAAGGCTGCCCAAAGAAGCCTAAATGAGATGACACCCATTGAGCAAGAGGTAAAGGCACATCGAGAGATTTGGCTTGAGAGGATCAACATTCATCTTGATAAGTTGTTGGAAAAGGAAAACAAGGACAAGGACATGCTCAGGCACATGAAAAACCATTATTGGGCGTGAAATCATGTTTGCAAAGTGAGGATCAAAATCTTGAAAGCAAGACTAAGGAGGGCAATAAAACGACGCAAAAGGCATGATAGGCTCTGAATCTTGGCTAAAGCTACTTTGGCTGAGCATGATACTCAATGATAGACCTCATTCCAAATTTAAGCAAATTTGGAGAAAAGTTTGTCAATTTTGAATTTTTTGGCTTCAAAACAGATTTTCCCGCCCAACGCATAGCCCCACTTGGTGCGCGCTTATAATTGGGAGATCCTCTGGAGGAAAACTTTGCATTTCTAGATTTGTTATGAAAATTTATGTATGCTCATGAATTACCTAAGGATTTTATCAAGTTCTGGGTTGCCTAAAGGGTCAAAAACACCCTAAAAATGGCCTTTCTGCCTCTTTCTGCACCCACAGGAAGCAGTCTTGGGAGATTGACGTTTTCGAGCAGCAAATGACATCCAAATCTAGAAATTCCACTTGGGTTAGAAAGTAGACAGGTGGGGTTTTCGAACGAGCTATCATGGGATCAATTTGGACTTCGGGAAGGGCCTCAAAATCAGCTCCAAAGTTGTGTTATGCATAGAGATTTTGGGTGCGGCGCATAGAGAATTTTGGCCTATTTTTCACTCTTCAGCTCAGAATTTCGGCCAGTTTTGACTAGTTTCACTTTTTGATGTTACTCTTGATATAACTTGATGTAGATTCATGACCATGATATAGTTTTGGCACATTTTTACTTGTCTTAGTAGATTCATTCACCAAAAGGTGAAATGCGAGTGAATGAATTAGTTTCCTAACTTATAGAGGCAAGTTGTTTCATTGCCTATTTTTTAGTTCCTTGTTTAGATATGGTTGAAACAACTCCTAGAATGATGAGCTCGACCCCTAGAGGCATAAAAAGGAGTTAGGATTGTCTATATCATGTAATTTCTCAATCATTTTCAGGGTTGGACACTTGGGATTGCTTGGCACTTCATTGTACATTTGATTTCTGCATTTTTGGCAAAGGAAAGACCAGGGTTTTGCAACACTTGTTGGGATCCTTGTGGCTCTGTGTTTTGATGGTGTTTTTCTTCATGTAATTGTAAGTTCATTGATGTTTCATGTATGCCATTTTCTTCTCTTTGCTTCTGAAATTAAACAAATTTGAGTGACAAAGGTAGAATTCATTGGCTTGCTGTGCTCTGCCTTAAACTTTTGTTTAGTTTTACATGTTTTCATCTATTTGGAGAGGATTCTTGTAGCCTCTTGCCCTCTTCATCTCCTCAGTAGACTTTTCTATCCATTCATTTAATCTAAAGCATCAAAACTACTGCCTACCTTGCCCCAACTGGAACTCTGCAAAAATATGGCCTTCATCCCCAGACCCTAATTTGCCTTTCCCTTGATTCCAACAAAACATCCAAAAACCTCAAATTAAATCCTTTCACTTCATACCTAGCCTAATATCAGTTGTTAACTCAGTCATATCAAGCCCCATCGATTATATTTTGCTGATATTGACCCGGAGAGAGCCCTCTCTTGTCCTCGTAGGGCTAGCTACGAGGCTGAGCGTGGTTTGATGTGGACCTAAAATCTTACCTTTTCACCCTGAGGTAAATCTAGGCTCTAACAGCTTCATATTCTTAGCTAAATAAAGTGAGGCCCCTTTGTACCACATTGTCCACTCCTATACATGAGCAATGGCATCATGTATGTTCTTGAGAGTTTGAACAAACACTTTTCTCCACTACTATAGGCCATGAACACAGACAAATGCTTTATGAACAGTGATAAATCCATCATAGAGCTTCCACATGGTACTCTAAAGTGTTGATACTTCAACAAGTATTTCTTTCCTCATCTCTCCCATTGTGGAAACTGCATTCTGTGTTGATGCTCGAAGTTGTTCTACCTCTGACTTGGAAGCCTATAAGTTATTTTCTAGTTGTTCATTCTCAGCTGTTAGGTACTTAACATTTGAGCTTGTTGCTCTTGAATAGGGGAAGCTAGCTTCAGAAAGGGTAGTTGGATGTTTCCTTATGTCTCACACTATCACCCTTTCCTTGATGAATGTAGGTGATGCGTGATCATTCGGGAAGTGATTCCTTCGCACCTATACAATTTTCTTCTGTAACTCATCAAATGATATACTGTACACATCCATGGTCAGATCATCATCAAGGAGAATATCTTCTCCTTCCTCTCTTGGGGATGGTTCTGACACTAGAGTTAGTAGACACTTAGAGATGATCTCTGATGCTCTCGGCATAGGTTAGTATCTTCAATTTCTGGCTCCTACTATAGCTCCATGTCTATCACTTCGATTAGTTGATCAATCTCCTAAGAAAGCACCTGATCATGCATATGCTCACCCTCTTCTTTAGTGGCTGACTATTTTGACTCATCAACCTATATGGGCAATTTTTTCTCTGTCATCACACCTTGCCTTTGTTCTTCTTCCTTCTTCTTCTTCTCTTCTCTTTCTCTCCTCCTCAACTCTTGTTCTTCCTTCAACTTCTTCTCCATCTCCTACAACTTCAGTTCTTCTTCCTACAACCTCTGTTTTTCTCTCTTCCTTCACTCTGATCTCTTTCTCCACAAGTCCCTCTTTTCTTTTGCTACCAAAGTTGTTTTCTCCAATAGAGGATCTGCCTTCATATTAAAACTTTTCTCTTCCTTTGGATTATGGGAAATCTTGCTCTTACCCTTGTCCTGCACTAGATTGCTTCCTATTGATATTGTTGTTATTGCTTCCTATGCTGTTGCTATCTTCAAAGCAACTTTCCAATTTGTTGATATACTGACTGGTTCGTTGAGTTTGGAGGCATTATAACAATACCTCCAAAGGTCCTCCTCCACCCAATGAAATGTCTCGTGGATCCATGGAAAGTACACTCTCGCATAATGGTCCTTGTAAATACCATGGGGATCATATAGATTAAAGTATTTTGTGCCAAACTCGAATCCCACTATCTCCTTAGCTTCATCATCTGTGTCCTTCAAGCTCTTAATCTCATACTATATAATTCACCAAGGAAGAGCAGGCCATGGAGCTTTCTTCTTCCTATGCAATCCTGCTGACAACCCTATGGAGAGGTGATATGAGACCTCTTGCATGACCAACTTATTAGTGGCATACCTTGGTAGAACATGAAAAGGCTTCTCTCTTCCATACACTCTGATGAAAGTGCCACTTGGTGAGGTGTACCAGTCTGCGATGCTCACTATCACCTCCATTGCTTCTTGGGACATGCAAGGGGGATCCTGATCAAAGATAAGCTTGTACAACATGATGATCGAATGGTCAGTTGGCTTTTCCATCACTCCTCAATAACTGTAGTCAGAAATAAACTTGCAATAAACATTTACGATAATCTCCTTTGGTGTCCATATCCATCTCATGCTAGGGAACTACTGTTGGGCACAGATTGCATCAAGTAAATATGCAGACATGTAGAATCTTTCTTGCTCATTCTTGGGTGGATTCCGAGTGTTAGTCACATGGATCTTCAACTGACGAGCCAACAAGTCAAACTAGTTGAATGGCTTCCCATTGTTCACCAACTAGTCCAACATGACTACCCAACCTTCAGGAAAGGTTTATGTGTTCTCTTGGTCATATATTCTACAGGAAAAGATGATTAAGAATTGATAGGACTTCCTGAGAGACTTTGTCTTGTAAACATGATTGGGTGTCTGTCTAAACTTCGATGGCTCTTTCACCCAGTACCTAACGATGTCTCTAGTATTCACAAAGTTGTGGGTTACATAGAAAAATGAATCCATGCACTTCATTGGCTGAGGTAAATGATACATCTGCTAAAAGTTCTTCGCCCTGAAGGTGGCAAGATCTTTCCCACTTGCACTTCTCAAAGTCATTGTTTATTCATTTGTGTGTGAGACAATCCAGCTGATAATGTTTGCACATGGGAAGACAGGGTACATGCATGCATCCTTGTATAAGCCTAACCCATGGATGCTAAGGTAAACATGTCGGTCCTCTAAGTCTTCCTTGAATTCCTCTGCTAAAGTATCCTTGATTTTCTACCATGTTAATGTTGTACCCTTCTCAATGAACGATTGAGTGTATGAATAGATTGGTAGATTAATTGATCTTTGCTCAACTGCTTCCCTAGTATTGCTCTCGGTGATTTCCTATGATGCAACTCGCTTGGATGCCATGTTAACTATAAATACTAGAGAGATGTTCAACAACTATTGTACTTGTGGGACAAAGAGGACACTCATGGCAAGAAAATGTCAGCTTAAAACCAAAGCAACTTTACGACAAGACCAAGCAACAAACCGAGCTCATGATGGGATAGACTGCGCAATTCTAATTCACAAAGGTCACTAGTTTCTTGCTGGAATTGTGAATTACACATTCCTAGAAGTTAGTGTGGAGGCTTGTTGACTGGAACTACACAATGCACAATTCAGTCTTCGACCAAGGCCAGGAGAGATTGCACATTGCGTAGTCTTAGTGGCTAAGCTGGGAAGCTGGCTCTTGGAACTACAAAGTACGCAGTTGGAGCCATGACAAGACAACCTTTGTGCAATTAGAGAAGCTAAGGTAGAGACATTGAGCTCCCATATTGCACAATGAATGCAATGAAAAGTGATATTCAGTTAAGGGGGCCCATATCTTCCCAAGGGGAGTGTGAAATTGAGAATATATGAAGGAACTTATGATGTTGAGTGCATATATGACTAAGTGATGATTCATGCAATTGAAACAAGTGAAGGAATCAATAAAATTGAAGGAAAATGAAGCATGTGAAGGGAGTCGCCGCAACGACGATCGTTGATGCAAAAACATGGTAACACATATGACACTTGTGAAAGGCAATGTAAAACCTGAAAAAACACTTCTACAAACTAAAAAAATTTAAACTGCTAGTAGTCTTTCAAAGAAACTAGTGAAACAACACTCTCACAAGCTAAACAACAAAAAAAGAGACAAAGCAGCAAAAGACTAGAAAAGAAAAACTCACTCAGAAAAACAACAACAATCACACCAAAGGTTCCTTGATCTCCTCGGGAATTCAAA